>JAAEAF010003850.1:0-155611 GCA_011037195.1 Triatoma infestans
TTTCAAACTTTTGAGGTTATCTATTCCTAATAAAATATCAAAATTTCTGATAAATTTGAAAAGGTAAAATTTGAGGCTTAAATTTTTTTGTTTAAACAATTTCCCTGGCGGACTAAATTCTTCTCTAATTTCTCCATGAGCTGTGGAAATTATAAATGGGTCTTGTTGTATGAAATTTTTGAAATATTTATTGGCTATAGTAGGGTTTACAAAAGACTTAGTGCTCCCTGTATCAATTAGGATTTTTAAATTGTCCTTTGGTTAGTTGATGTAAGAGAGTATTGGGCTTTCTTCATCCACAGGTATTTGGGGATTGTGATTGGCCTACTTCTAAAAAATGATTGTTTTTATTGTTTGTGGCTTGTGGATTGGTTTCCTCGAACAGATAATTATTCTGCTCGATTGTCTCATTGTGGTCGTCGTCATTAGTTTCTATGTTGTTTACTTCTTCGAAAGCATAGTTGTTCCGAGTGATTGGTATGTTATATGGTGTGCGTACATTTAGTTGTCCTACATTCTGGCTAACATTTCTAGTAGAAATGCTCATCGGGGGGGGGTTGGTCTGTATTGTTTTTGTTGAGGGGGTATGTATCTGTTTGGTTGTGGTCTGCGTTCGATATTTATATACCCCGGAGGGGAAGTACGTCCTTTCCGGAAGTCTTATTGGTGCCCTTGTTAAGGTTGTTATATTGTGTTGGTGAATTTTGTTTGTAGTAATCATCTCATGACATTGGTAAATTTTGTTTATAGAAGTCATTATTAGCTCCTTTTAAGTATTGGAAATCATTGCGGAGTAAACAATCTAATTCAGTTAAGGCCTGTGGATTCCGTGTGGCTAAATTATTTCTAAGAGGGTCCTTTAAGGAGACTATTGTGTGTAGTACTACAGGTTTCTCATTCTGTTCGGCAAAATGAAGAGTTCTGTATTTCTAAAGCTAGTTTTTGTTCAGTAATTAGGTTAACAAAATCTGAAGGATTCTTATTAACAAATTTGGTGTACATTTTGTCAAGCAAAATGCTGCTGGACGTTTGCTTGTTCCCGAATTTTGATGCTAAGAATTGCTTTAATTCACAAAATCTGAAGGATTCTTATTAACAAATTTGGTGTACATTATGCCACGCAAAATGCTGCTGGACGTTTGCTTGTTCCCGAATTTTGATACTAAGAATTGCTTTAACTCACCCCAATTACTGAAACTTAATTCTTGGACTGCTTCGGCCGCTTTGTCTACCTTTCTTTAGCAGAACGTTTAGAAAAGATTTATAAAAATCTATTGCCTAAATATCAATTTCACATTCGTTTTGCAGAAGTCACTTCCATTGCCGATCTCCTTCACAAAGGGCAGGAGTTCGAACAACTTGAGGAAAGGTCTAAAACCTTTCGCCCTCCACCTCCTAAAGAAAAGTCCCTTTGCCCCGATACGGCACACAAAGGACTGGGGTCACCCAAGAAGTCTTTAAATAAAACCAAAATAGAAAAACACTCCTCCTCCGTATTTTCTGTAGAGGTCAAACCATCCAGTACATTGGAGTCCCCTAGAAATAATTCGTCGCCTAAGACAGAAAAGAAGGATTTTTCTAAAGATTCGGTACCGCCATCAAACCGTTGTTGAATTTGTCATGATCCAGGACATAAATACCCCAATTGCAAGAAGCCAAGAAAGACTTTATTTTGTTACCATTGTGGGAAACAAAAGGTTACTTTCAAGACTTGCCCGAATTGTTCACATCCGGGAAACGGATCGTGAGTCGAGGCTCTAGAGTCGACCATGGCTCGCGAAATGCAGACTCTACCACCTCTTCCATAACCTCAACCGGTTTTACTAAGAATCGTGGAGCTGGTCCTTCTTTCGATTCTCCAACTAAAATAGTATTTCTTCATGCTTCTGGACCTGCCCATTCTGATTCTCGATGTTCCTTAGAATGTAAATCATTAAACTTAACTTTTCTGGCTTTAGTGGATACAGGGGCAGCCCAATCACATCTCAACGCGGCTACTGCATATCATCTTGAACAATTAGGTGCATTTATCTCAGCAGTGCGACCTTACCCAGTTAGTATGGCAAATGGGATTAGGGAAACCGTTACCTCTACCACTACCTTATCGGTAACCCTTAAGGGAAGAATTGTTAATTTGCGCTTTGAAATATTACCTTCACTTCTAATCCTTACCTTATATCTTGGGTCTCGATTCTCTGGCAGCCATAGACCTGGTACTTGATGTTGCTGGCCTACAGTGGTACTTCAAAGATATGCCTAACATTACCCATGCCTTCCAAGCAGCTACGTTTGACATGATCGAGAATGGTCTAGCGGGACTCTTACCACTTAAGAGGAAGCTCACCTCGACCATCTGTTAGAAACGGAATCAAAAGTAAAACAAAATAAATCGACAGGAATGACTACGTTAATCGAACATGTCATAAATGTCGCCGACCATCCTCCAATAAAGCAAAGAGCGTATCAGGTCTCACCAAAAATTCAAGAAATTATCAATTCAGAAATAGACCGCATGCTCGAAAATGATATCGTAGAACCTTCAAATAGTCCATGGTCTAGTCCGATCGTAATGGTAAAGAAGCCCAATGGGAACTACCGATTTTGTGTAGACTACCGCCGTGTGAACAAAATGACAAAAAAAGATAACTACCCTCTTCCCCTGATGAATTCAATCTTTGATCAACTTAAATCCTGCCAATATCTAAGCAAGTTAGACCTGGCACATGCCTACTACCAAATACCTCTCTCTGTACCTAATCGGGAAATAACTCCCTTTATTGCCTTAGGTAAGGGTTTATACCAATTTAAGAAGATGCCGTACGGTCTCTGCGGAGCTTCAGCAACATTTCAAAGGTTGTTAGACTCCCTTATTGGTCCCGATCTTTCCCCCCAAGTATTTGCCTACCTAGATGACATTATCATCGCCACTAAGGATTTCCCGACTCATCTACGATACCTTCGGGAGGTCATTAGACGACTTCTGGATGCCGGTCTGCAATTGAATCTTGAAAAGTGCGAATTTGGGTGCTATGAAATGGAATTTTTAGGTTTCCTTTTAAATGACAAAGGGTTACAAGTCAATCCGGTCAAAGTAGAACCCATAAAGAAGTATCCTTCACCCAAAAATTTGTCTGAGCTGCGTCGATTCATTGGAATGGTGGCACAGACGATTCATTTCTAATTTCTCTGATAAAATCAACCCCCTCACCAAACTGCTTCGGAAAGATAAGAAGTGGGTTTGGGATTCGGACCAAGAGGAAGCATTTAACCGTCTGAAGGAAATTCTCACTCATGCTCCCATCTTGGCCAGACCAGATTTTGACTTACCTTTTACGCTACAAACAGACGCCAGCCAAGTAGGCGTTGGCGCAGTGTTGAGTCAGGTGCAATCTGGACAAGAGCGTGTGATTGCTTACGCCAATAGAAGTCTCACTGCGTGTGAACGCAAATACTCAGTGACGGATAAAGAATGTTTGGCGGTTGTATGGGCCATCAAGAAATTTCGGCCTTATCTGGAAGGCTATGAATTCACGATCGTCACTGATCATAACGTTTATGCTATCTGCATAACCTAAAAGACCCAACCGGTCGATTAGCCAGATGGGCGTTAGAACTTCAAGGATATAACTTTGAAGTTGTGTATCGTAAGGGAGCATATTATCATGTCCCTGATGCTTTATCTAGAATACCTAGTATTCAGGGTGCTTCTATAACAGAAAGCAAAGATCCCCGTGAGATATGGCATGCCACTAAATTTGATCAAGTCAGGAAATGTCCATCCCTCTAGCCTGACTGGAAAATTGATCAAGGAAAACTGTATTTCTATATTCCTGATGAAATAAAACGGTCCATAGGGGATACGGTGGACGCTTGGAAGCAAGTGTACCTCCCTCTGAAAGCCAGAAAATTATCTCTGCCTCTCACGATAGGCCGGATTCTGCACATTTAGGTATTGACAAAACGGTAGCTCGAATAAAGAACGTGTACTTCTGGCCTCGATTATATCAAGACGTGGCAGAATATGTGAAAACCTGCAAGATATGTCAAATGCATGAACCGGAGCAGCGTGCTTCAGTGGGCATTATGAACCCTCAACCACCCTTGGCAAAGAGTCAGCTCCAACATTATTGGTCCTCTGCCTTGTTCGAGCCAAAACAATTCCTACATCCTTGTATTCCAAGATACCTTCTCCAAGTGGACGGAATTGATTCCCATAAGATCCGCTAATGCAGATACCGTTATAAAGTTTTTCAATAAAGCTGTAATTTTTCGCTGGGGAACTCCCCTAATTCTACACACAGACAATGGAACTCCTTATATCCATCGCCTTATGTTTGATTTATCCAAAGCTTTCGGTATTACCCATTCCCGCACTCCACCTTATTGGCCACAAGCTAACCCGGTGGAAAGAGCCAACCGGATAATAAAGACGATGATTTCGGCTTATGTGGGTTTTCCAATCATAAATCATGGGCCACTTATTTATCTGAGTTTATGTTTGCCTTAAATACAAGCGTGCATTCTTCAATAGGTTGTACTCCCGCCTATCTGAATTTTGGGAGAGAGCTTATGCAACCGGGTTTAAATTACAATTTAGGAGCACTACCTGAAGAATCGACGGAGGCACCACCAACCAAAGCATGGCAACAGCACTTGGCGAAGCTTAAAGAGCTGAGAGTGATGGTCGAAGAAAACCTGATGCGAGCCCAAACTAAACAGGCGCATTACTATAACCGGCGAAGAAGAGGAACTGCGTTCAAAGTAGGAGGGAAGGTCTTGAAACGCAGCCACTCTGAAGCTCTGATGCGCAGCGTTACTTTTCTGCAAAACTGGAACCGAAATATGAAGGGTCCTATCTCATTCACAAGGTGATTTCTAGTAATGTTTATGAGCTGGCGACTCTGGAAGGCAAGCCTGTTGGTCGCTGCCACGTCGCCCATCTCAAGGCCTATCAAGACTAAGGCTTGGAGGTCCGTCGCCCCAAAGGAAGGGTGGAGTGTAACCAAGTACGCGCATAAGGCGCTACAGGGACCGAGAATTAAGTAAGAATTGGGGCGAAAGGCGAGTGAGAGTCGGACAGTCTCCCCCCTCCAGCAGTTGAGTATGAAAAGCTCGAGTGGCCACAACTGTCGAAGGAGCTCACTAAAACCGTTTGCAGGCGAAATTGTGAAACCCAAGTTTTCCGTTATCTGTCATACAAGGCCTTTTCGGACATGTTATAACTTTCGATGAGTTTCGTATTTCTCTCTTTGTGTATATATCTGTATGTATGTCATCATATAACATTTTCTTTTGTAAAGGTTACAAAGAAATTATTATTATTTTCATTATCTTTTGATTGGCAAATATATGTATTATTGAACTTGCATGTACAGTTTTCATTGCCTGTTAGACTGCCTGAATGAAGAAAAGTTTGTCTCTACTGGTACGTAGTTTCCTTTATCTCTCTCTCTTTATTTTTTCTGATTTTAATAATTTAAATGTGCAGGATGCTATACTTCCTGTTACTAGGTGTGAGATCGATTGCTATACTTCCTGTTACTAGGAGTGAGAGACGATTGCTATACTTCCTGTTTCTAGGAGTGAGAGACGATTGCTATACTTCCTGTTACTAGGAGTGAGAGACGATTGCTATACTTCCTGTTACTAGGAGTGTGAGAAAGTATGAATAGTAAACATTCCATGATTGAAGAAAATGTGTCAATTAGAAGAAAAGATGGAACTTGCAGTCAAGTGTAATCTATGTGAGTGTTTCACTTGAAATTTATTTCTTATTACTCATTATTTGTAATTACGTAACTCAAGACAAAAAAAATATAATTTGAAGAAACGTTAAGTGTTGCTAGATAGTTGGTATGTTTTATTTTCTGCAACAGCAGTCTGCAAAATATCTCAATATACGAGTATACACGCAAAAACACACACACACACATACCCTCTCACACACACAAACACATGACTTTGTTGTATTTCTAAAGCGTGATCAAACACGATTTAAGCGTATGGCCATATTCATAGAAGAGGAAATTCTGTTTAATTTAATGCGCCACCAAGCGTGCAAAGTTTTCCCCTATGTTTAAACTTCCGTCACATAGATTATCGTATTTGGGTAAAATTGGGTCATCAAACTTTGTCAAATACGATGGCAGCACTGTCTCTGGATTTGGAACCCACAAACATATTCGCCTTTTACTATACTAAAAAAAATGTCGTGTGATATCTTACGATTTATAGATTTAATAAAAAAATTTGGTTAAAAAATTGCAACTTACAATGTTAAGTTGGGCTGGCCATAAAAATGTGGAGGGGATTTTACTTGTATAACAGAGCGGCCTTATGTATAAAGCCTTTAGATCCAAACCTACTTTAAATTTAAAGTAACTGACAGACCTCCAATAACCCTGAAATGAAATTTTTTTTCAAAAAAATGTTTCAAATAAAAGTGATACATTTCTATCTATGTAGCAAGCATTCCCAGTCAAGAGAAAATTCTGCAACCGTTTTCCAGAAAATCTCAAGAAAACTAAAAATGTATAAAGTCGCACTTCGGGTCAACCGATTTTCTTCAAATTTGGATTCTATCGTCGCTTCTAATGTATATTCATATTATGTAGGTGGTAAAGCCATATATTATACTGTAATGGCACTTTAGAGGAATATATAACGCTACTGTTCCCCAGAAACCCCATGGCTTCCTGGGAAAATTTTTAGTTGTCGATAGTATACGAAGTTAAAAGAAAATTGTTGGAGCTGTTTTCGAGCTATTATACTTCGGTAGATAATTTACCGTTTCTGATCCTAAGCGGGTGATTTCTAAGCGCTAATGTCCAGTTTTAGCATCCTGCGTTTTTTTTTTGGTTTTGGGTAATTTTGTTCACTCATGCAAAAGTACAAATCAATGAATAATCTGATAACCTGAACTGAAGATTAAATTTACATTTTAATCACCAATCTAAAGATGGAGCCAATATTGCCATAAATGGAAAATTCCCTGCAAATGGTACAAGGTTGTATACTGTCGAAAATATTGTATTTTTATCATTTAGTGGAAAAGTGTATATTTTACAGGAAAATTAGCTTTTATATTTGGACGAAAGGAAAAATGAGGTAGGAAAGTTTGTAACCAATTTTGCCCTTTTATGGAATATATTGTGAGTTGTGATTAGTAGGTGGTGGGTGACAGTAGGTGTAATTGTGTTGAAAGGTACAGCCATACATTGACACAGATACAGCCATACACTGACACAGATACAGCCATACACTGACAAAGGACACACAGACACACTAGTGAACATCACATCACTGTGATATACCGCAACTACATACACACACTAATGAGTCCTGAAATTTACTCCGCCCGATCTCTCACTTGACCCCCCCCCGACAACTAAGTATTATTATTATTATATTATATGTAAATATGGGCTCACTAAATGACATTTTAAATGACTCAACACTGAACGACTGGTTTTTCTTTATAATGATTAAATTAAAAATAAAAACAAACAAAATAAAAATCTAGTCACACTGTGATCCGCCTACTGAGCACAGTATACAGACTCAATAACAAATTGTTAATTACCTCGGTCTTCTATAATTAAACAATACATCTTCGGCCAGCGTATGTATGATTCATTCATATTATCAAACTGGTGAGTATTTATTTAGTTATGTTTATTTTGCATAATGCTTCTTGGATGCTAGAATATTTTTTTGAAAAAGAGAATATAGAATGTGAATGCAATTTGCACATTGCAATGTAGCGGGAAATCAAATAATGAAATTTCATGAACTCATATAACTCTATAGTTCACTAACTTTTTTTAATTTTTATGGTCATCATAACCAACAAAAAAGAGGCATGCTGAGGCGGATAAAATCCAGCATTACAGACAGAACTACATGTTCAATTGTAATGCATATTTAGATACCAGCGTGAGCTTCATAAAATCGGTCAACCGGAAGTTTACATCTTTACTGAACGGATCTTTTAGTATTTTGCGATTTTCTCCAAAATGGCTCAAAAAGTGCAGCTCTGTCGCGGTTATTTGAAAAATTCATTTTTGGAGGTTCTGAGGTAGGGAAGAGGGTCATTTCAGTAAATAATGCCGCTAAAATACAAAATATAAATAGATTAAAATAAAGAAACTTTTTCCACAACCGTGGCATTATTAAATCAATAGTAGTAAGTAAGTGAAGATATATTTAAACAAAGTGACAAAAAGTAAGAGCGGTCATTACTTTTTCTCATTAGGGAAGAAAAATAACATTATTCAACTCTAACTAGCCCGACATCTATCGCAGTACGCGAAAATAATTAAACGCCACAAGTTATAGAGAGAGGAAGTTTTTGCCTTCAATACATTCTCAGTATTTGCACACTTCCCCTTTTTTATATTCATATAAATTAAAAACCAATTTAATACGATTGCAGAAAACTTAATTATGATAACTTCCACTCATTATACGGCAGATAAAAATAATTTATCAACCAGCTACAGATTGTCTCAATAAACATTTAACTTGGTGTAAGTGTTGTATTTGCCAGGGTATCTATTTGTATTGAACTAGTGTTGTATAAACGTTTCGTTTTATTGATATGGATGAGTGTATTGTAGGTTTTATGTTTTTTAGATATTTCTATAGGTCTATATTATGTATTATCTATTTTGTATAATATATATAATATATATATATTATTGTGAGTACACTATTTTGTATATACGTGAAAATAAATAGCATTTGAGAACAAGTATAAAGGGTTAACTGCCCGTATAAATAAATTAATTAATTAATAAACTCTATGAGTTGGTACTAAAGTTATGGAAAGGCTATAATAACAGTTCATTATCAAAACATTTCTTTCCAAAAAATATTGTTTGTGATTTATAATAAATAAATATTTAATTGTACACATTTTAATAATAAAAATAAAAAAAGAAGAAATAACTTATAAAATTAAATCATTTATCATTCTGTTTCAGAGACAACATTGATTTTAGTATGTTCCAGGGAAAACGAGACTAAACTTTTCATTTCAAATGAGGTATTGTTTGGCGCTCTCTTTAAGCCATTGCATAGGTGAGGAAGCGTACATTAAGTATTCTGGAATGACAAGACAGAGGGAAAGTGTAAAGGGCTGCAGCTTCCCTGGTAATCCCCTTTTAATCAATGTTACGCTGTCAAACCAAAATATATTACTGGAGAGGAACAAACATCATTTCAGTAATGTTTTTTTTTTATTTAAGGCGCATCAACATCTAAGGGTCATTTAGCGCCCGGAGACTTCTCAGTGCACTGCCAGCCTCCGGCCAGTGTTCTCTCGTTACAGACAACACGAGCTGTAGAGGCTCCTAGGAAGAAAAATTCTAAGGGCAGCACAGCTGGACTCGAACCCGGGATCTCCGCGTGGAAGTCCAGTACGCTAACCACTTAGCTATTCCGTTTCCTAAAGTGACGGTTTTAGTTGGGGTATTTGAGCGATAAGATGATGATAAAAACTTTTTATTAAGTTAGAACTGGCGGCGATTTTTTTTTTCTGAGGTTGGTTACACTGAACAAATTAATTATTGATAATATTCTACTTTATAAATTAAATTATGTGAATTGGAGAGATTGTTCTGCTATAAGAGTATAATAACCAATAATTACTGTCGATTTTTTTTTTTTTTAAAAGGCGCCGAAATAAATATTTGTTAAACTGCATTGTGAAGGTAGATAGCGCTGCAAGTACCATTGGCATTAGTTGTCCGGTTGTGATTAATGGAGCAGATAGTTGCTTAAATATACTATATTGGGTTTCAATAAGCCTGAGGGGTATTTAGCGTGGAGTTGGAGCGTTGACGGTAAATATTTGACTGGTTGCCCTTAAAAGAATATCTGTTCTTACTTCCATTAGATTAGAATTTAGAAGGCGCCTTCTTCACCAACATCTTTAAAATAACTAACTACTCCTAAGATTAGCGCGCTCTCCTGAGGCACATCTGATAACTACCTTCGCCATACACTATCTATTCAATTAAACAAAATAAAAAAATGTACTTCCGTCTAAAACAATAGTTTGCTCCAGGATACCAAAACAATTCGTATAAATTCCGCTGGAGTATTTTATTTTCATTTTCACTTAATACTTTGAGAGGAAATACTTGTCTTGGTGAAAATTCAATAAAATTACAGCTTTTTAACTTGGCTGCTGCTACTAACTAAACATAAATACATGTATTCCTTCTACTGTTGCCTTTTTTATGGAGAATTTTCTCGAATACACCACAAAGTTGTTTTTCTTTCTTGGCATGCTAACTGCACCAAGATCCAATCACTTTGACATACTTTTCCGGAAAAATTGATTTTGTGATTTTGGAGAATCCATGTGTTAGCTTGACTTTTGTCAAGCTAAGTTTTGCTGTGGCTGGGGGTGACTGTCTGAGGGTGCTGACTGTCAACAATGTAGTAAATTTGAGGCAGACTACCCTAACAACGAATAAGTTACAGGTGCCTCACTTATTTGAATGCAAAAGCTAAACATTTCAATGTCTGCAAGTTGTTAGAAAACTGCAATGAAGAAGGCCGTGTGAATGTTTCACACCATGTTATATTGTTTTGTTTAGCCAACCAACTAGACATTTTTGAACGATTTATATTTCGCTTGAGGCAAACAGAGAGAAAATAAAAACTACTTTTACACCAACGCGGTCATAAATTCTAGTGGCAACATCATCAGCGGCCTCTAACCCGTCAAGATCAACTTTTTGAATTCCTATTTTTAACTTTGGACTTTCACACCTCACGATACGCCCACAATGTTATGAGTTTATCATGTGACCAGGGAAAGTTATTTTTTACATTTTGCAGAAGAAAATAAAATGACAGTATACAGAAGGAATCACATAACAACAACATTGATTGCAATATATAGATTTTATGGTTTTTATTACTCATTATTATCACTATTATTTGACAATAATTGACTTATTTTTAAATTCCAATCTCTCCAAGCTAGTGTTTGGAGAACACTATGCCATCTAGAAAATACAGCTTCGTTCAAAACTTCACTTCACGAGGTTGAATAACAGAAAGTGGAGCAACGAGTCTGCTCTGTTTGGTATTTAAAGTACATGCAATTAGATGGTATACGGATGGATTGATGACCGATGAGGGTGCTGGGGGTAGAGTCAACTGGCATTCGGAGTCAATGGTCAGGTTTCCAAACATCTTCCAGGCGGGAATGTCTGCATTTTAGAAGATGTGTCCAGTACAATTTTGAAAGCTGGTTGTAATCCAATCCAATAATCAACCAGCGATTAAAGCTTCAGATCACGAGTTATCCATTTTTGAATGCCTTCGCAGTAATAATAGAGTTATCTTGGTAGGAGGAAGAGACTTGGCGGCTCCTCGGCGAGTAAACCAACCTAACAACGCGAACAGCACTCATCTTAACATCCGCAAAAAAATGTACAGACCGCAAAAAAATAAACAATTTTTTATTTTCTCTTCAATACTATGACATCTTCCAAAATATTTTTCTCTACTTTCAAAAAAATAAAAGTAATCGATGTTTACAATTATTTGGCTTTAGCGCCTCACAGGCAAACTCTAGTTCTCTCTCTCACCACCACAAAATGACTCACTCTTTGCAAGCTGTTCAGTTTAGGGACGATTACAACTTACATATAAACATGAAAGAAAGTGAGTCAAAATTGATCTTCTGTATTACATTTAATTTGGCTTTATAGCCACTTCTACTACTCATCTAACCTCTTATCAGGATATTTAAGTTCCAGGACATGTTAACGTGGAACTTAATGAGATGGATAACAGTCTTTCCAAGAAGAAATTAGGAAGAAATCCAGAGAACATTATTCAGAAGTTGTCTCTCAGGACTGAGGCAGGTTAAGACTCTTCTGATCAACAATGACCTTTTCCGGTCTGAGGGTGTACCAGACTAACAAAACTAGGCTTCGTTACAAACTAGTTTGTATTACTTCTTCTGTGGACGAAATGGACAGAAAGCGCTCCGGGCATCTTAAAAGGAATGGTCACAGAACTAAGCTGAGTTTATGAAGCTATTGTAAAATGACTCTTCTAGGGTAGTTTTACAGGACAGATCTCCCAATTGTTCTTGAATGGTACGTTGTAAGAGTGAAGGACAACTCCCTTATTTTCAGAGCGTTTCTCTTTAGAAAACAATTCTAATAAGAGTATTGAAAAATACTGTTTCGGAAATGTGACAAATGTTTGGCGCGATGTTTCTTGTGTCGAATTTGGAACCGAATATACCAATGACATCAAACGTCCATTCATTAATGGACAGGAAGGATATGAGTGTAATCATCAGGCGGCCTCGCTTAGGTTTAGGGTATTCGAAATCATTCAAACAGGTGAAATACGGCGACAATTAGTCACCCGGTAAACCATAGTTTATTACCAGTTGCACTGTATAACTAACAATAATTACTGCTTTTGTTACCACTTATATATTTCTAGCTAGCCATATGTGTAAGATCAATTTGAGAGCAAATAAAGATAATAAACAAACTATTACTGTTTACCAACACATTGGATGTAGATGATCTTTCAATAACATAGACTTCACAGAATAAAACATTTGGTATGAAGAGAATGGAATTAAAAGTGTATACAAGATTAGAATAATGGTTTACATAAAGGGAAAGTAGTGTAACTGTGTGGTATGTAGACATATCTGTACATCTGTTGTACAGTGGCACAAGGAACGTCGGCTTGATGAACCCGTTCACAGCATTACTGAACCCGTTGTCAACATTTCAGTTCAACCACGTTACGAAACCATCTTCAATTGTAATCCGATAAGAAAATATCACTCAATCGGAAATTACTACATTGCTAAATGATGTTTATCTTGTTCGCCATAATTCACTATTATTTGGGAAAAAAATCCATTCAAATTTATTTTATACGAATGCTGAGGAAAACGTGGCGTAACGCCTTTCTATCAAATGCCTTCCCTATACATTCAGGCTCCCCATGAAAGGGAGTGAATCAGCAATTTCTTTTCATGGATCTTGGTGTAGATAAAGGTGTCGCAGTAGAAGGCACGAAAGGCAACACCATACTCACAGGCAATAGTTAATACAAGTGTGTAACTACTATGCTTTAGCGTACACACAATCACTAGTCACTTCCACTCATATTTACACACTGCATACTTGACATAGCACTATGCTCTTTGTACAAAACTGACACCCAAGGCAGTACAAAACTGATTCACAATAGATCTTTCGATCAGAGAAGAAAGAAAATACGAAATTCATTAGAACTGCTAATAAGAAATGTTACAACAACTAATAAAACGCAGAGAAAACCAAATTCGAGCTCAGAACATGTATTTCCAGGGGCATTTCCGATGAAAACTTGGTTTCAAAAATCTGATGTGAATTCAATACATCCAAGGGGTCACAGAAATTAAGAACTCGCATTTTTCTTTCGCAACATACAGTAGCTGAAAGTAAAAATAATTATAATAATATATAAAAAAGTAGAAAGTAAGTAGAAGAAGAGGAAAGTGGTGTGGAATTGAGAAATTCATGCGGGCAGACAGACAGACGGTCGTAGTATGGTGCAGCAGGTAATTGTCATAAAAGCACGTACATACTGCATGTAGTGCTCTGTTGGGAAGCTTTAGTTGGCTGAGGCTAGGCAAGTCGGTCTATCTACCGTATACATCGGACATGTTACCGTGTTTCTACATATCCCATAGTAAATATGTATATACATTGTTATTTGTGTAACACTTCACATCAAAGAATAAAACTCCGCCATATCTGTACAGTGTGCCATTATATTCACTTATTTATACATATAAAAAAAAGAAAACCTTTCCTTTTTGACAATGTTTTTCTACACGTTGCTATGGTACAACCACAAATTCTTCACCGGTCTACAATTGATGGACGTTGTGTTTTATGTTAGGGTTGATAAATATTAATTAGACAATAGCAAAATAGTCTTAATAAATAGTTTTGCATTGCTTGGCTTTGATTTAATTTGTCTTTATTTAGTTACAAAGTTTGCTGTTAGATATCTAGCTCTCAGTGTATTTGACTTTTTGGCCACACCTTTTTCTATATCTAAACATTTAATTTCGAACGGTCGTCAACTGTTAACCTTAATATCTCATCTCATGAAGTTTTAACGCGCTGTACGAAGCACTCAAACGATTTCTCTCATAATCAATAAATTCTCTTCGACATTATTATATTTACTAATATTATATGGCTGGTGGAATCGAAAGCTTCCCCGCCATATCCCAAAAATCAATTTTTATCTTGCTCCGAAATGTTCAAATCTGCATAAAATGTTTCAGTAAAGGCTACTTCTATTGCACTACATGATCGAGATATCAACATTGAAAATGCAATACTGTAGCAGTTGTAGGAAGCTGATTTTGAAAACTCAAAGGGTAAAATTTTGATTCCCAAAATCGTGCTTCGTAATATTCACAGAAAGAAGTGAATACGTCGTAAATATTCACAGATGCAAGAAATAAATAAATCGTAAATATTCACAGATGTAACAAGTATTGCTCAAATAAATATATTTCTATCTCTGTTAAGGACGAAATAAGTATGTTAGGGATGCAATATTCTATGAGCAAACTTAAAATACGATATTTTTTGTTTGTAAGAGGAACTATTGAGTTTTCTACTGTTTACGAATGGACTCTCTCATGCTCTCTCTGTGTATATATATATATATATGTGTGTGTGTGTGTGTGTGTGTGTGTGTGTGTGTGTGTGTACCACCATAGGTTTCGACACCATCGTTTCGATCAAAATTCTTCACTTGGAAGCGCGATTCTCCTGCATGTTCTTTTCGTTGTACGCGATTTCTTACGGCTTCACAGATTTTCTTTAAATTAGGTATATATACTCATATATACAAATGTATTACAAATAAGCAAAATGATGTTTGGCAGAAACCAAAGAAAAATCTTTTTCAAAGTCGAAAAGTTTTTTCAACAACGGCCAAACATAACGTTATTTATATAAACTTTATATTACTTTTGAAACATTTTTTCGGAATTATTCATTTTAGAGAAGATTGGGTCAGCTGAAGCCTGAAGCGATCAGCAGCTCCCTATAATTGCCTCAATGTACAATGTAGTTCCACTTATGGTGGGAATTCATGAAACTGAACATTCAGTAAAAAGTCTGACTTTAAAGAATAATTTAATAATCAACTATACGAATGGCCGTAAGAGAATTTCCTCACAGAGTTTATTTTGTTGTAGGTAGATCTGTCGCTCATAACAATTTATCTCTTATTGCAAATTTTAACATCCAATTCACAAATTTTCTTCAAATTCGGATTTTTATGTATTTTGTATTAGTTGACGGAATACCAGCACCGCTCAGTCCTAGGAGTTCAATTTTTGTAAAAAAATATGTATTATATGATAAAAGTGAAGTATCTCCCATTATTTTACAAACTACATCATGGTTAGAGAAAATTATAGTTTGCAATGAAACCTTTGAATCCGGATCACTTGCATTTTTAATCGATAGATATATTTCTGTTTTTACCTCACGTGATTTTTCGTTTTTAAAAACGAAGCAAATTCTGAAGGCCATTTAGCATTATAATATTTATAATACAATGCTCCATTTAGCATTATAATAATTATAAAAGATAATTACTAGATTGGGCGGTTGGAGGTTTAAGTAGCATTCATCTTATTAGTTTTTTAAGATTCCACTAGGTAATAGCACTTGTTCAATATTAGTATTAGTTTGAATTCTGGCCACCAGATAACAGAGCATACATGACAGGGACAAGTGTACTTTTCTTATTTGCATTCTATTGGGATTTGTGATTTTTTGGATTCGGCTTCAACGACATTAGCATTTTTATGCATATTATACATCAACAGTTCTATTATTTTTACTTAAAACATTCGCCTGGAAAAACTGACGTTAGGGGGTTTCTGAGAAAGGGGTGATTTTGGTCTCTCTCCACAGAGCCACTTCTCTGTGATGTACCGTTCTATAGACCAGTGGAATACTACATAAATGTTTAGAATTAAATATGTTACAAAAAAAAAAATCTAAAGAAAGTCCATGAACAGAAGTGAAATCTCCCGAACGGATTTTTTTTTTCTTTATTCTCCGCGATTTTACCACTTAAGTCCCCAGCGAGTTTGGTTTAAAACAGAGCTTGGATCTCATGCTAGTAGGTTAAATGTCATTAAACTGTAACTCCACCTACTACAGTATTGAAGGCAACCAAATACTTTACTTTACTAAATAGCTCTACAGCTCTTGCGAGCCTTGGCCTCCCTGACAACTTCTCACCACCTCTCTACCAAATATTCAGTATAAATTCCAAGTTTGATGAAGAAAATTCGTCAATAAGGACTCTAAGAATTGTCAATAAGAACTCTAAGAATTGTCAATAAGAGAAAGTCATGAGAGTATTTCATCCAGATTGTTTTGTTTTTTTATAACACCAAAACCGTTTCTCCGTCTACTAATACATATATTATCAATAGATAAATATAGTTGATGATAGTAATATAGTTTTTGTCCTCATTCTACTTTGTCTACTGTTTGGTAGCCTAAATTAGTGCAATGATCTCAAACTGCCTAAATTATGAAATTATATCAATTATACTTTTCATCACTCAATACAACTTATTACAAAACTAACTCCTTATACACCTATCACCCGGGTTTGAATTCACTTTTGCCAACCCACAATTCTCGAAAGTGAAGAATAAATTTCCCTCCTCTTGTCAATAATATATAGGTACTTCTAGCAGAAGCCTCAAGTATATGATTCTCATTGTTACAATAAAAAAAAAAATAATGATGTGAAATACTAGTATGACTTATTCTTATGACAATTATTACAAATGTCATAACAGACAAATTTTCTTCGAGCTTTTAATTTTAATTAAAAATTGGTTGTCGTAAGAATAGCACATAAATACTGATGGTGGAGAGTTTGTTTTTTAGGCAGAAATTTACCTGAAAGAGAAATATTGTACGACAGCGTGCTCTTTCAACCCAGCAAAACATATGGCAGTTTAAAGCTAAGCCTCAGAGATTCCGCAGAAATCCACCTAACATCAATTTTTGAAGAAAATGTTTCAAATAAAAGTGATTGGCCTTTGTGTTTAGTTAGTAATGGTCACGCGCGCGCGCGCGCGCACACACATACACACACACACACACATATATATATATATATATATATTAATAATGTTTTTAATGACCGACCAGGAAAGCTGACAAAATATAAGCAGATTTATATTCTATTTTGGAGGAAGCATAACGTTAATGTTCCCCCAGAACCTCCAAAAAATCAATTTTCCCGAGAAAATGTTTCAAATAAAAGTGATAGATATTTATGTGTGTGATAGTATACGAAGCTTAGAGAAAATGGTTGGAGAAAATTACGAAAATCTGTGATGGATTTTACCCAAAATCTTTGTATCTGATGCAGTGAGTGCCTAAATGGAATACCAAGTTCGAGCTTCCTGCGACTTTTCGTTTTTGTGATATTCTATTAAAACCCACACACACACACACACACACACACACACACACACACACATATATTATAATGTTATTATTATTATTATATATATATAGAGCACACGCTGAAAACATTTTTCTCGTATTCAGAGGACCACAAAACATTATTTCCGATGAAAACTAATTTTCGAAAATCTGGCACGACGCAATACTTCTTATTACTCTTATTAATCTTACTAATTAGTAAGAGAAAATGGAAATATAAAGAGGTTAAATAAGGGTAATAGATTACAACCTATACAATTATCTGGATTTTGTTATTTCTTTTAGGATATTGAAAAATTTAACTTCAATTACCACGACTGCGAGCTGTTCGCCCAATACGAGCCATTAACAAACTAACGCACATATAAATATGGCAAAAAGAAGTGAGCAGATCACTCCAGTTTCTCTCACTGCAGTTATCAGAAAGCTAATTAACAAATTTTCTTTAATATTGGATTTTTTAAAACACCAATGTCACTGTTTTGTTCAATGTCACGAGTGTGTAAACTGAATTCGCTCTGTGCAACTCTATGTTATCACCTGTCAGACAAACGCATCCTGAAGATGGGCGAACGCCCGAAACCGGTCGATTACCACAAAATGAAGCAGGCTATCACGGAAAATGTCTCTGATGCTTCTCAGCTCTGCGGAACCAACCACCACAACAATTAATTGCAGTAATTTGAAAATTTAATTTGCTATTTATTCTGCCCTTTTCCAATTTAAAAAAAAAATATACATAAATATGTATAAATATCCCAAAAATTTTGAATATTCAAGCATTAGTTACGAAGATATTTTCCTCATATTTGGTATTTCATGAATATTTAGGGGCTCCAAATGGTAGATATATTTGGGTTAAAATAGCGCTAATATTTGAGTCAATCACAACAACATCCATCACCTTTCCTCATTCTATAACACTTAATATTTTAGATACCTTTCGTTACCCTCAAATCGATAATAACATTGATCGATAGCAAAAAGAAAACAAAGCATGGCGCTGAGTACAGGGTAAGTTGTAAGGGTAAAAATATTGAACCTTCATTTATTGATAGAATAATGCTTGCACATTAATTTGTTTTTTAAATTGCACTTTATAATATATTTATGTGATTAATTTAATAATAAAATTCATATTTGTTTTTAAAGTATTTTTCCATAATTATACGAAAGTAATGAACATGTAAACAATATAAGCAATTGGACAATAAATATTCACCATATAAAGAAGGCTTTGACTTGGTTATATTTGTGTGAGTTGAAACCTCTTAATTTTTAATCGCAATTAGTGTTTTTATCGAGTGCCCGGTAGTGTTTGGGAAGCATTAAGTGAAAGTATTTAATTTTAACCTGGATTACAATTTATTGTTCTGTGGTTAGGTGCGGATAATATTTTGTGTTGGTTAGGTAGGTAGGTTAAGTTTGCCGGGTCAGACATTTTTGTGTTTCCTCTTTCATAGTTGTTTATATTCATCATTGTAAAGGTAAAATGCTAGCATTTGGTCCTAAGAAGGATGGAGGGCCCAACGCTAAGTTTTTTGAAGCTCCAGAAACATTAGCATTATTTGATGGAATTAAGAACTGGTTACAGAAAAATTGTAAGAAGGTGAGGAATATTGGCTTGTTGGAATATTGGTTGTTAATGTTATAGTATGCTTTAGTGTATTATTATATTTATAATTATTATTATGGATTAATAACGTAGTATTATTTTTTTTAATGTAAGATTAAATTTTACAGTGGATACAAACTGATCCTCCCACTAGCAAAGGACTTTCAGCGTTGGTAATACAGCTAATACAATTTCAAGAAGACAACTTTGGGAAAAATGTCACCAAACCTCCTCTTACTAGACTTCCGGTAAATTTATAGTATTCTAACATTGTTATTTAATAATAGTCATTTTTATTTATTGTTTTAATTTTTTTCATATCCAAATCCAAATTGAGTAGAATGTGGGTAAAATTAGAATTATGTATAACTTATTTGGGCTATTCTACTACGTTTAAATTTCTGCAATGTTAAATACAGTCTACCAAGAAATAGACTAGCTAGCTGCTTCAGGAATCTTCGCGTCCCCGTCAGTATCACAACCAAACCAAATTTTTTTGTATTGACACTGCCAACATTCATATAATACACATTCGGGCCTTAGAGATAGTTGATACTTGCAATTACTTGGATTAAGCGAACCACAACCAAATTCTGGCTCATCCCCATATTCACACACCCACACTTTTAGATTATACATTCAACATCCATATTCCAACTATAAATACTGAACAGATCTTGTAGATAACAGTGGATTTGGCTTTACAGCCATTTTCTCCTAAAATATATCTATTGCCTACATAATATTAAGAGCATCTATATATTTAAAGTCTCGCAGTTTGAAGAAAATTTTCCAGTTAAAATTGTAAAAATTACCTTAAGAGAAAGACTCAAATTGTTTTTCATTCGAACTTTTGTTGATTTAATTTCAGATGCGATGCTTTATGGATTTCAAGCCGGGAGGCGCATTGTGTCATATCTTTGCTACAGTTTATAAATATAAAAGCGAACAGGGCTGGAGACGGTTCGACTTTCAGGTCAGTAAGGTATGGGCGTGTCACCACACACTAACTAATCTAATATTGTTTTTATGTTTGTTCGCACGCTTTTCCACCGCTTTCATATTTATTTTTTTTGTTTTTACCAAATGCTTTTGTTGTGCGATTTTCTTGATTATATTTTAGTTATATGAAAGTAGATTAGTAATTTGAATGTTTTATGTTGTATGATTTGAGTGTTTGTTTTTTAAATATACATTCATTCATGAGATGCATTCTCATTGATCATAAATTATTTCATTATATTAAAATCAGTATTTCTGAAATTGGCGTCTGATGTCCAGTGAAACTGAAATTGTGTTTAATATGTTCAAAAAAAAGAGGATGCTACTCATTTACGATGATATGCTTAAGAATAAATATGTGGAAGAAAAGAAATCGTTCTTTGAACAAGTAATATACTTCTTCTTATGATCCTCTGAAAGATATTGTTCCGTGATGATGACAAATATTAGGTTGCTCGTAAAGTTTGTAACAATTTATATTTATTATTATACCGGGTGTCTGGAGGCGTGGGACTAAGCCTATATGGCTTTTATCCCCCCGATGCCCCCCATATCATCCCCTTAAATAGTCTCCCCCGGTAGCTTACCGGTCAGTCTACAATATCCCAAGATATCCTTTAACTCCAACTCGCCCAAGCAATCCTGCGAAAGTGGTGCCCTCCCAAATACGCGAAACCTAGACCAGCGAAACGGGGACACCAACATAAATAGCGGTACATCCTTTCCCTGACTCCGTCATTGCAATTCTGACAAATGGGACTAGACTTCCTCCCTATTTTAAACAAGTGGCTAGATACCCAAGTGTGTCCAGTCACTACCCCCACCAAGGTCCTCAGACCTGTCCTACTAAGGGACAGGAGGTACTCCGAAACTCCCTGCGTAATTCCTTTTTTAAATCTTCTAGCTTGGAGGCACCCCTGCGTGCCCCCCCCCCCCCAGCATTTCTCCAAGACTCTTGTCTCCACAATTTATAAATGTGAAATTGTGCAGAAAATATTAATTTCTAAACAAAAATCCTGAGGCTGATAATACAAAAGCTAATGAATGCCATAAACAACGTGCACCCCGATGAGAAGAGGCGATTTGGAACATTGGTCTGTATTCCCGCCCCAAATTCTAGAAACTGTCTGTTTAGTACAAAGCACAGACTCCTCTATCCCTTGGCAAAATTCTTGACTGGTAAGAATGGTATTATTTTAACGCCCTCAGTAGCCTCTTAGTAGGACAGCTTGCAGCCTCTAGCTTTTTGTGTCCCTATTTATATAGAAATTCGGACAAATAATTTGCTCTGAAGTTGATATTTTATTGACTTTCTTTTTTCTTTCTCTCTTGTCAGCTGAGCTCACTTGAGGAAGGCTAGTATGATTGAGGGCTGTAGCCTACCAGTTATAAGAAAAGTGAAATACCAGTGAAGAAAAGAGACACTTTTCCGAAGCACGATGATTTCCATTGCGTTGCCGGGGATAAATAACTGATATCCGCCACCTTATTGACCCCTCTAAGTTTACGATTGGATGCAGATTACTAGGTTCGCAGGATATGTGGGAGTGGTTATTCGGAGATATTAGTTGCCTCTAATAGAACCACAATGAGCACTTGAGAATTCTCAATAGTGCTCGATGAGGAAAGGACATCGAAACAAGTCAGAAATATAGAGATGCGTTTCAGTTGTTCTTTCTAAATATAAGATACAATTGAGCGAATTACCAAAAGAATGAAGAAGTATTTTTTCTTTGGGTCTATTTTTAATGCTGTATAACTCGCAACGAGGCTGCTGATAACGTCCAAAGATTTATCTATTCGCATACTGAACTGTATAGCATAATCAAAGTGTTGCAAAAGAGCTCAGCTCCTTTGAAGTCAAAAGAAGAGTAGTGTTCACAGCTCCTTAGAAAACCTTTTTATTTTTTACATTTAACGAGGCGGTACAAAAACCTCTGCTTTATTATTCAATATTATTTTTTATTTTTTCTGATATATTATGAGTCAAATTGTGCAATTTAACTGAATTAAACCAAAAGTTTATTTCAAGGGAAGGGATTAGCTCAATGGAGTGATTTTGCATCGTTATTTAAAAAAAAAGAAAGAAGGATGAATAGGACTATCGCAACTAGTAAAACGTTGCAATGTCCATACTTACTTACTGTCCATGACAAAATTTACAATAATAGGTGGCTCAAGCCTTGAAAGTCACGTAAGAATTCTTGAAAGACATCTTCCTTCTTCGGATAGTTTGAGGAAAGTTGTAGAGGCAGAGGTTGTTGACGGAAACGTTCGTCTCAATTAAGGGTTTCTTGGAGAACCATTTGACGACTCTTATACGATTTAAGAATGGTTGCAAAAGAGTTGCTGACGTGATTGGCATAATTGTCTTGAGTACAGGCACAACAACTGGAGAACATTTGGCAAACCATTTTTATCTACACCAAAAGTAATTTTTCGCTTATGAAACGATGGAAAACATTTTTAATAGCTAATTGCCATTATGGGGTGGATTAGAATATCGCCAGGTTTTCCGACACTCGAAGAGAAAGATTCGTCAAAAAGGCCATGCCATGCTTTGAGTGAAAGTTCACGTTAGGTCTTGGTGATCGCTTGAACTGTACTCAGGGGTTTTGGCTGATCAAAATTCAGTGAACTTGGAAAGTTTTGTAAAGGACAGTGCTGGACAGTAACGAACAATCACGTCAGATGACCCAGAAAATTAAGGAGCTGGAATTTGCACCACTTACTAGCTTTTGACGTTGCATCTTCAAACTCTGAACTTTTTCTCACCATGACCCATTTTTTTTAAACATGCTACATTTTCCCAAATTGTAGTCAGTGTTTTTCGGCTCAAAAGGCAAGTCGTGATACTAAAAAGAGATCAATCTCATATTCGAAAATGGCTTACAGTTATCGAAAATTATGGTATTTAATATTCTAGAAAATGAAATATATTTGTTATATTGATAATTTAAAATTTTTATATTTTTCCTTATTATTGTATTGTAATTATTGCGTGTGAGCATGCTGTGTGTTATATTAATCCCATTAACAATTGTTTGTGATGTTCTTATGCCGTTTAGAATTTTGAAAATTATTTTTATTTATTTTTAAATTCATTTGGGGAGTTTTTAAAGGAAGTAATTAATAATAATATCGATTTTGTCTAAAAATGATATTTTCAAAAGGAAAAGCGTGTGTGTGTGTGTGTGTGTGTGTGTGTGTGTGTGTGTATAATATTCAGGAATGCTTTTCCTTTTGAAAATATATATATATATATTATACAATTAATTCAGTCATTCTTTATTATAATAATAATTTTCAATTAGTGCTGCAATCATCTGTAATAATAAATGAAACTTGCTATTATTACACTGATCTGTAATAATTCTTCACTACTTTCAAGGAGAAAGACTTCCAAAAATCAGGATAATAATTGAAAAATAAGAATTTAGAATGCTTAATCACGAAATTGTTAAAAATTTCTTGGGATTTTCTCGAAGTTCCTTAGCCTCTAATATGCTATTTCAAAATACTAGAAGGATTGTGCTTACTGTATACCAGTTAGAAAAATTAAATATGATTAGAAGAAAATCTGAAGTCCGACTTTTTCAGAATTTTTTTTTTTATTGCTCGCGATTTTCTTGAAAACAGCTTCTAAGATTTTTCTTAAGCTTGTTATATATACATTCTACATATATAAACCTTTTTTTTTTTATTTATTTGAAACACTCCTTCGGAAAAGATTAGACTTAGGAGCATCCACAAGCTGAGACATCTCTATGAGGCGAGATCAGTTGAAACTTCTGGCCATTAAATTTATCTAAAACTTGTCAATTTGAAATTCTTTTAAGGTTTAGCTAATTCATTATTCTTTTTCAATATTCCGAGCAGTATATTTCTAAAATTTAATGCGACTTTTTTTTTATTATTGGGATTGGAGTGAGGCGAACCATGCAGGAAACCTGGTGTGTGAAGGATTCAATTTCAGTTAAGAGGAAGTATTATAATCGTATATAATTTTCTTGAGCTTGCTTCGGAAATTAAGAAATTATTGCGATCAAGTTTTCTTGAGTTTGCAGGCGAAAAGGATGTGTTCCTCTTACTAAATATCTTTTTAGCAAATGGTATGTGTTTGTGTGAGAGGGGAGTGAACGAAATAGCTCCAATATGGAAAAAATTATAGGAAGCTCAAACTTGTATTCCAATTAGGTATCCTAGGCCTCGTCGGGGAATATGGACTATCCACTTTTTCAGGGATCTTGGTGTGTAGAGACATCAGCAGGGGCAGGTATCCATCCCAGTATCCCAGTCCAGTAACACGAATAAGAATCTTACTGATATCACGAACACTGCATTCAACACCTAGGGCCTGCAGAGGTGTGTGATACTTGGAGGAAAAGGACCGCTTAACTCATCTCTCTACTCAGCCACTCATGTTTACAATTGTGCATTTCATAGACGTTAATATTCTGCATATACTTAGATTGAGACAGCCACAATAATCTTCTGAAATGCAGTAGATTTGGCTTTATAGCCATTCCCTCTACTAACCGACAGAGGTTTTGGTCTAAAGTCCATCAGTTCAGAGTGCAGCTTTACTGATTTTAATTTTCTGCTATTTGTGATTTTGTCTACAACGATTTTCTTTATTCTTGGCCAATCAATACACATTTATAGTCATATCAATTTTATTTGCAACAATTTGTCGCCTCGTGGACCTCAGAATATGTATTTCCGGTAAAATACTTAAATTTCGAAAATGTGGCAGATCGCAATAGCACTAGTCTAGTAACAGAACGTACAAATCTATTTCAAATATTTCAGATTGACCCGATTCAGTTTTAAAACTAAATTACATTGGAGAGCTTACATTTAAAAGCGTAAAATGTTGTTGTTGTTGTAATCAATAATATTAAAAGAGATGCTTGAAGAAGGAAGTGAAATTTTGGAAGTTACGACAAATATTAATAGTTGCTATCCGAGTGGTTGAATTTATTTCGTTTTTATTTTGTTGTTGGGAGTTCGAAAATAATGTGACAGATCCTGCAATACTGATTTATGAATACTACTTTCAAGGGTTTATACATTATAGGTTATTAATAAAATGGATTTGCTTACTAATTGGTAAAGGTTTTATTCTGAAGTTATTGGCGATTGATAAATTACCAAGTGCCCAAATGAGATTAATAAAAACAAATTTGACAATAATTAATATAAAAAATTGTGTTTTAAATATAAATGCGGGATAAGAACAGAGAGATGCTGTGAGTGTTATTGGTGTATGCTTCCAGAGCCCTTCACGAATGGATCGTAATGTTGAAATGTTTATGGCGGTGGAAAGGGCTTTGATTCAGGCTAAATGTCTTACACTGCCTGTTGTATACGTGCGACCAGATGTAGATAAGCCGACAGCGGCCAAAGTTAAGGATATAATCAAAAGACATCAAGGTACCATTGTTGGTAAGTATCATTTCAGTTGGTTAATTTTTTAACCAACATTGTAGTTGTTTTATTACTTTATAAGTCTCCAATATGAAAAGTTGTATGACTTTACTGTTATTAATAGAAAGTGAAGAACAAGCTACTCACATCCTCTATCCAGTCGTAGATCCTCTTGATGAAGAATTTGCCAGGCCAACTTTGAAACGTGATAGAATGACACTGCTGCATTGGTACTATTTTCCAGACTCTCATGATTCTTGGGTATCTACTGATCTACCAGTTGAACCTCCTGATTCACCGCCTCCTCATAGTCTGCCGTGGAGGGTAAGCACAACATTGTATTTTAGTTGTTTACCTTGAAATTTTAATAGTTAAATTGTCACTTAAATGATTTAAGCGCTCAGTCATTAGGTGATTGGATTATTCAGTCATCTCCATTAGTCAAACAATAAGTGATTTACGCTAATCATTAAGTGATTGCACTCCCCAGTACTCAAAACCCTACATTTATGGCCTCTGCAGAGTAGTTGTTATGTGCTTAGCTCGCAAAGTGCAGCCTCGGGCTCTTACCATAACACGCCCACTTATTCACACTTATATAATGCCCTTTACAGGCGACTATATTCCACAGAGATCTATAAGAGTCCACAGTAGATCTTTCAGGTCGCAATTGAATGGATATACATCTAATCTAAGGCTATGGAATAGAAATTTACTCGATACCAAAAAATGCGACTATATAGCTCACGCCACTAATAGCGAAAATGTAATGGTGAAGTTGTTAGAAATGAGTGGCAGATTATAGTAGATAAAAATGCAGTAACTAGCTTAAAAGATATCGTTTGAAACATGTCTCCTGATTTAAATAATTTAAAGAAAACTATCGCCCACTGTGATACATATTGTGTTTTGGCCAGTATTCTACTAACCAACTCTAAGAGGTGTATTTATTCCCTTCTTCAAAGCCCTTCCTATTTATTCTTGAAATTTTACTATTATTGGACTCTCTGGTTTATAGGTATCAGCATCTTGGGCTCTAGAGCTGGAACGTATGAACGAATGGATGAATGAAGAGGATTATGAAGTAGACGAGAATGGAAAGAAAAAAGTGCACAGGGTGAGTTGTTAGATTATTACACTAATTTACTATACTGTTATTAACTTTTTTTTCTCTTGGCTTGGGTGTTTTGTTAGAAACTCATTGTTATTAATTCATTGTTGTTTGCTATACAATATAAGTAATTGTTTGAACATTTACTGAATTTTATTACAGTTACGATTGTCAGTAGATGATCTAATGAGTTCGACAGATCCGTCAATAAAGAAGAAACAGAAACGGAAGCGTTCACCGTCACCGCCTCCTAAATTAAATAAACGAAAGAGGTAATCCCTCAAAAAATAATATTTTCTTGGAAGAATCGCCTGTTTAAATGTACTTACAGCCAGCCCAGATTCCAAAGTATTAAGGCATAAAAAAAAAATTCGTTATCGGCCATTAGAGTTATATTTTTGCAGTATGTTCAGTCAGTATAATATAGGGTCAAACTTTATTTTGTTTGGGGGGTCTCTCCCTACCAAAGACAAATAAATAAAAATTCTAAATCTAAATATCCAAAAAACAAAATACAAATTCATAATATACATATCAATTAATATAAAATAAATAAAACACGTATATAAAAAACAGAAAAATGAAGAAAGATAACTTACAAAAATCTATTGTTTATCAGTAAGGTGTAATGTAAATCTTGTGCCTTGTTAAAATGTATCTTTGAGAATTTTGATCATTATGTAAACAAAAGAGAGAAAGAGATTAGGGCCAGGAATATTATCAATTTTATTGAAGAAAATTTATATTAATAACAATAGTTTGTATTGAATTTTTATAGCGGACGTGGACCGGCGCTAGGCCCGAAGAAGATCAAAAGTGAAGAGGAAGAGAATGATCTGACTAGAGATATGGAGGAGCCTACACCTGAGCCGAATATACAGGAAGTTCCTATACCAAAACCTGGTTTGTATAATTTATAGTTAAAAGAAATCTCGGCAATAATCACTCGTCCCATATCTAGTCTGTAAAAAATAGTACCTTTGATTTCAGGTGTTACTCCAAATAAAAAAGACAGTGAAAATCAGCCGGTTAAAAGTGGAACAATGATGGATTTGGATGAAGAAACTGGCGATAAAGGTGAAGACAGTCAGATGGGAAAAATTTCTGATACAAATACACAGGTATTTTGATTTTATGGCTTATAGTAATTATTGTATTCTATTTAATAATAATTAAGAATAATCGTCTACAAAGCTTTATTTTAGCTCTTGCTAAAATTACAAAAATATTTTCTATATAAACCTCAACTAATGATCATATGATATTTCCATATGAAATTATATTCCAATTTAACATACACAACAATCCTCCCTTCTAAATAAAACTTTCTTTGTTTTGCACCATCATCATCTCCCACCTAGCCGCCTGTAACTGGTCTGTATGCCGCCGATGCGTCTACCCCTCAACTTCAACTTCATAGTGTGTAGTCCCTGCTTCCGAACTACCTTCCCAAATTTCCATTTCTCACCTTTGGCTGCGTACCATCTCATTGCTTCAGTACCTCCTACGTGGAATGATCGTGTCCCCTTGATTGATATTTGTCTATTAAGCCACTTTCCTTCAGGGCGCACCAGGTCTAGGCGACTGCGAATGTCCCTTCCCAGAAACAGTACTGCTGGAGGCTGGCCGGTGATGGTATGGGGAGGCTGTCCGGCGATAGGCTAACAGGAATTTACAAATTCCTCTATTTACGTCTGAATCACTAACTGTTGCAGTTTTCAGAGCTGACTTAAAAGGTTGCACTTTTTTCTGCCTGTTCGTTTGTTGACGGATGAAATGGAGCTGATAGCTTATGTTTAATGTGATATCCTTGGCAGAAAGAAGAAAAATCGATACTTTTAATTGAGGACCACTGTCCGTAACCAGAGTGTGAGGAAAACCGACAGCCAAAAAAATTTTTAGGAGGCATTCCAAGGTTTTACGAGTAGTTATTGTTTTCATAGGCACAATCTCTATCCATTTACTGAAAGCATCTACTAAAATTAGAAAATACGTCCCCCGCAACAGGCCCGCAAAATATAAATGTACTGTCTCAATGGGTTGCCATGCATACTTCTAAAGGTGAATGGGTGTTCTACTTGGATTGTTCCCGTTCCTCTGGCAGTTCTCACAATTATCTATCATTTTCTTAATATCCAAGTCTATATACGGCCACCAAATGTTTACCACTCCAAATGTTTTGTTTTAACAACTCCTTGATGACATAGTTCTAAAATTCTAGCTCTTTATTTTCTGATATGTGCACCCTTTGACCTAAAAATAAACAGTCTTCTGTTAAGGAAAAATTTGTTTGTTCATAGCCGAACACTCTTGTTGTGTATGTTTAATTGGTGTATAATGTCATATGGAAATATCATACGATTAGTTAGGCAGTTTAATATTTAAAATATCTTTTGTAATTTTAGCAAGAACTAAAATAAAGCTTTGTATATGATTATTCTATTAATTATTATTAAATAGAACGTAACAAGTGGCGACGAGGATTAGGGACATTTCCACACAGAAGAGTTTTATTTATTTTTATTACTTAAATACGAGATGGGGCGTAACAAGAATAGAGATCCACTGCAGGAGTCAACATCGGAAAACATAAATGGCAAAGGGACAGAAGATATTTTCAAATTTAATTTCGAACACTACAACCCCGAGGAATCTAATTGGGTTACATATATTAAAAAAATTAAAAAATAAGTTAAAATTATTTAATATTTCAGATGAGATAAAAGCGGTAATTCTATTGGACTGTATTGGAGAACAGATCTATGAGAGAATAAGTGATATTTGCGAGCCGGATCAGCCGGAATCTAAAACTTTTGAGGAATTAGTAAAGATCCTAACCTCGTTTTTCGTACCTTACAAAAATAAATTAGTGGAGAGAATTAACTTTCAAAAATATATACAGGGTGAAGGCGAAAGCTTCTCAGAATTTAGCGCAAATTTAAATAAGCTTACAAGGTACTGTAAGTTCCCCGAATATTGGATTCATGACGCTTTTTTAACCCAATTTGTTTCTGTGTTATCTTCCGAGGAAATTTGCCAACACCTGCTTGCAAAACCCGAAATTAGTTTTAATGAATCATTGCAGATTGCAAACAATTTAGAACAAAGCAAACTTAATAATCCTAGAGTACAGGCTATGGAGAGAAATAATAATTATTGGTTATCGCTAAACGAAGTAGGACAGAAGTACAGCGAGGAGAAAGAAAACAAAATAAATTATCCACTGTAGAAAAAAGAATCACAGTGCGGATAAATGTCGGTTCAGAACGGCTACGTGTTACTGCTGAGGTAGTGTGGGACATATCTCGTTAGTATGTAAAAACAAAGTTAAGCAACTGGATGTAAAAGAACCAGTTCGGTCGAATCATCAGGACATCCTTGTAGCCAAAGTACCGGAACCTGACCAGGTTAGAGAATGTACGGCTTGGGAAATTATAAGCCAAAATATCTAGGCTACGTGTTTAATTCTGAAGGTAAATATAGAAGGGGAATTTCAAGTGTTACAAGTAGATACGGGCTCTACGTCACTATTATGAACTATTTGGATTTTAAAAATAAATTTCCAAATAAGCAAATTAAGGAGTATTCCTTAACTTAGAGCTTATACAGGGCATCAAGTGGAATTAATAGGAATGGCTGATGTGGCAGTTAGTTTACAGAATTAGGTTTTCAAATTAAAGCTGTATATAGTCAATGGAGAACATGATAATTAATTGGATTAGACTGGCTGAGAATTTTAAATATTAACTGGAATGACTTCAACGCCATGAAGTAATAGCACTGGGTATTTTCTTCACATGTGATTCATGTCATGCTTCACATGTCAGTCATTCACCACATTTGCTTATTGTATCTCTTGTGCAGTTGCAAAAAATTATTGAAGGAGAAAAAAAAAATTGGAGTGAATTGTTTAAAAATAAAAATGAGAGGGATTATATAAATACAGTTTGTTCCACTAATAGAATAGAAACTTGAAAAAGCCAATACGCTAGTATTTTTGCGCCAGGAATTTGTAAAGTAAAAGATCTCAAAGCACGCCTCGCTATAAAAGCAGGTTCCACGCCAGTATTTAAGAAGGTTCGGCATGCCCCGTTTTCCTTAATTTCAAAGATAACGGCAGAATTAGAGAGACTCGAGAGAGAAGGGGACCCACAAAATTAAATACTTCTGATTATGCCCGTCATAAAAAAGGATGGTACGGTCACGATTTTGTGGGGATTTCAAAACATCATTAAACCCTCAGCTTGTGCTTGATGAACATCCTATCCCTCCGATAGACCAAATCTTGGCTACCTTAGGGAAAAATTGGTATCTGCCAAGCTTAACTCATATAGAAATACATGAAGAGGATAGGCAATTGTTAACATTAAACCAACCTGGCGGATTATATAGATATAATAGGCTTCCATTTGGTATCTCCTCGGCGCCGCCCATTTGGCAACGAACTATGGAGGAAATACTAGAGGCCTTGATGGAGTTCAGGTATTTTTCAATGACATATGTATCAGTTCTAAGCAACAGGAAGAGCATTATAAAACACTGGAAGCAGTTTTTTCACGTTTAGATCAGTATAATGTGAGTTAATGCGAAAAAATGTTTTTTCTTCAAAAACTCAATCGAATATTGTGGTTTTGTTATAAGTGTAAGGATGGTCTGAATAAATGTCCGAACAAGGTGAAGGCGATTGGGGAGGCTCCCTTGCCAAAGAATATTAGTGAGGTTAGATCGTTCCTTGGGTTAGTTAATTTTTATGCCAGATTTATTCAGAGATTAAGTACGATTGCCTATCCACTAAACAGGTTTTTTTAGGAAAAACGTGAAATTTCAAATTAATAATGAATGCAAAGAAACATTTCAATCTAAGCAAGTTTTGACCCATTATGAATCTGATCGAAAATTAGTACTTGCAACGGACGCTAGTAGCGTGAGATTGGGAGCAGAAGTCCTATCACACATAAAGGACGTTGGATCGGAACATCCTGTAGCATTCGCCAGTCGGACGCTTAACAGCGCAGAGCCTAACTATAGTCAAATAGATAAAGAGGCATTAGGCATAGTATTTGGAGTAAAAACATTTTATGAATATTTATTTGGTAGGCATTTCACAATAATTATGGATCACACACCACTTGTATCAATATCTAACCCCAACAAAAATTTACCAGTCCTATCGGCAAATTATGCCATATTTTTACAAGCGTTTGATTTCGAAATACAATATAGGAAAACAAGTGATCATGGGTGTGCAGATTTCTTGTCCAGAGCGCCATTACCAGAAAGAAACAATGAGGAATACTCACACGGAGATTTTGAAATTTCCCTTCTATATTTACCTTCAGAATGAATTTTTCCCAAGGTGTATTTTGGATTGTAATTTCCCAAGCCCTACATTCGCTAACCTGGTCAGGTTCCGGTACTTTGGCTACAAGGATTCTGAGAAGCTTTCGCCTTCACCCTGTATATATTTTTGAAAGTTAATTCTCTCCACTAATTTATTTTTGTAAGGTACGAAAAACGTGGTTCGGATCTTTACTAAAGTTTTAGATTCAGGCTTATCCGGTTCGCAAATATCACTTACTCTTTCACAGATCTGGTCTCCAATACAGTCTAATAGAATTGCCGCTTGTATCTCATCTGATATATTAAATAATTTAAATTTAACCTTTTAACTTTTAATATATGTAACCCAGTTAGATTCCTCGGGGTTGTAATGTTCGAAATTAAATTTGAAAATATTTTTTGTCCCTTTGCCATTTATGTTTTCCGATGTTGTTTTCTGCAGTGGATCTCTATTCTTGTTACGCCCCATCTCGTTTTTAACTAATAAAAAAAAATTGTTTCACGTATCGTTCTCTTCTGTGTGAGAAAGTATTAAAACTTATTATTTTAATCCTCGTCGCCACTTATTGCATTCTATTTAATATTAATTAATAATCGTTTACAAAGCTTTATTTTCGCTCTTGCTAAATTTACAAAAGATATTTTCAATATAAAACTGCCTAACTAATTATCATATGATATTTCCATATGAAGTAACTGCGGATATGTTTGTAATCGGCCTTTATCATTTTTTCCATTGATCCCAGTTTCATACTTCAGGTTTGTCATCAGTGTTTCCTTTTTTGGCAATGGTTCACCTGACTACTTAATGTTCACCCATAATTTTTTTTCTATATGATTAAAAAACAGAAAAACTTTTTTGAAAGAGATTTTTTGAATGAATTTTAGGGATAGAAGCACTTTGAAGAATTACAGAAATTATTATGTAAATGTTGAGACAGTAAGAATAAATATGTAGATATTGGAGGATAGTTTACACATGACACATAAAATACATTAGATGGTTTTAGTTGATCTATGTGTATAAGGAGTGTCTGTAAAAGTGCAGTTATATGCCGGTGAAAGTGAAGAAAGTTATGGGTTAGAGTTTGGCTGGGTTCACTTCATCCACATAGTTTTCACAGATCGACCAACTATGCAGATTCTATGTTGTACTTGAGTCTTAACAATGTCAGCTGTAATTTAAGTTAGGGACCCTAAGATCCCTGAAGTAGTGGCAAGCATCTTCAAGAATACCAAACACCACATCCATATCGTCAGTGGCAAGGCAGATGTCATCTTTGCCCGAGAACAGAAGATAAAGAAATAGCTAGTCGGATAGAATGCTGGACCGCGGTATCTGGGACTTCCTTTTAGAGGACAGTGGACGAGCTATTTCTTTATTATTCTGGCGTTCCTGGTTTATAACCTAGCCTAGCAAACTCAGAGGCACTGATAGTAAACACCTCCACACAAGGCCTGCAGAGGAAGTGATGTGCGACCGCTTGGATTTAGCATATCCACAGACATAGTTCCTACGACACGCACACAATTACTCGCGTAGTTACACAATGTATTTTTCATAGACTTCTGTGCACTGACTTCTCTGCCAGGAAATCACAAACAGATCTTTTAGATCGCATGTTTTTGACTTTATAGTCATCCCTCCTCATATCTAACATAACTGAGACTTTGTCCTTAATTTTTCTAGGTTGTGACAGTGATTTCTATTGTGAAGTAGTATAATTAGGATTTTGTAGGATGAAGTAATGGATGATAGTCATTATTTTTCTAATATATACGTACCAATAAAAGTCGATATCTGTTGGTACTTCCATAGGGCGAGGTGATTTAATAAATTCTTCAGGACTTTCTTATCGGTATATTGTGGTATATTCAGACTTGAAAAAGTAATGATCTAAGTACTAAACACAATTTCGTTTCTTATTCACACTGTGAGCATCTTTTTACAATATTTTCTCCACTTGTGTTCATATATGTATATAGTAATAAATAATAATAATAATAATAATAATAGTGATAATAATAAAAATAAAATAATACAAAAAATCATATATATTCTTGCAACTAAGATTTACATATACAAATATTCAAGCATAACATCACCCCAATAGTCTTTCAGTACATATATACGGTCACTTACCTACACTCACATTTCATATTATACATTTTATATTCTATGCATGAACTCTGACTCCCGAAAGAAGCCTGGATCTTTGTGATCGCCGTAGATTGGGCTTTGTAATCACTTGACTCTTCCAGTAAAAGAAAAATAATCTGGCAATCTTTACTAGCATTCGTTAGTCCCAACTATTCATTCAATCTATGATTACTTCTTTTTTTTATAGGTAATCATAGGAAATAATAATTTTCCTACTTTCTCTAAATTTGAATAATAATTAAACTTTTTACTGCGTATGTCTGATCTCATTGATTTCTAGAATGAAATGCAAAATGTCGAATGATTGCGGGAACGTTGAATGATTGTAGGGTTGGAAATATTTATTATCTGTGGAAATATAAAGTAGATATCATTCAGCTCTGACTGAATATCTGAATTGGATCTTATCAAAAAGAAATATTGTTGGCGACTTTGTGTGTAGAGTCCAGGAATTTCCTGAAAAATTTAATTCACTAATTACCTGGAATATTATATAATTAGAATTTTAAGTTAGTCACAATATTCAGGGCATAGATCCCATATAACTTTCACCTTTAGTGATATCCCACGCTGAGATAAGTGATCCTTGGAACCGAATCAAACTGTTGCAAATATGCAGAGATCATTGCTAACCCTACAAAAATTAAGTGGCCACTTTAAAACTGTTTTCATTTTCAGCTTTTTTTTTTTTTTTTGACATTTCAAAACTTAAGTTTTACAATTAAAAAAGTTCATAAGAAAAACCTAGAGTAAGAATTTCATATTTTTATTTGTCACTTATTTATAAATATAATTACTAAAGTTGTTATATACATTCTGTTTGTTAGGATATAGCAATAAAGGAAGACGGACAAGAGGACAATGTGACCGAACAGACGCACCATATAATTGTGCCTTCGTATTCCGCATGGTTTGATTACAATTCTATACATTCTATAGAAAAGAGAGCTTTACCAGAGTTTTTCAATGGTAAAAACAAATCAAAAACACCAGAGATTTATGTTGCGTATAGAAATTTTATGATAGATACTTATCGCCTAAATCCAACTGAATATCTTACCAGTACCGCATCTAGAAGAAATTTAGCGGGTGATGTGTGTGCAATCATGAGAGTACATGCTTTCTTGGAACAATGGGGACTCATCAATTATCAGGTAATTACTATAAAAGGAATCATTAAATTGTATGACTTACATTTTAATTTTGAAATTGAAAGAAACCAAATCTGAAACACTCGATTCAAGGATTGGTCCTAAGATCCATAGGTCTTGCTAAGCAGTCTCAAGAAGTCGGTTTATTGGGATATCTCCTCTACTTCAGCGCAACGTTCAATCCCACATCCCTAACCAGGCTTATCAGAGCAAAGCGAACAGTGACATAAAGGAAGACATTTCAGGTTTCTGCATCTCCAGGACAGGAATTTTCAATACAGCCACACATCTTATAGTAGCACAAGATGTGGATTAGTGTCTTCGATTAATGATGGTCTCCGTTTTAGAATATTCAAATGTCCATTGAGACAACAGTAATCCATTCTTAATAATTCCATGGTTCCACCATAATGAAATAGTAAAATTTTCAATATAATAATAGTTGAATAGTAAAATTTTCAACATAATTTCTAACAGGTTGATGCAGATAGCAGACCAACACCAATGGGACCTCCACCAACTTCACATTTCCATGTGCTTGCCGATACTCCATCAGGATTGATGCCAGTAAATCCACCAAAAACACAACAACAATCTGCTGCGAAAACTTTATTGGATATGGATAATAGAAAAACTGATACACCGGCACAACCACAACAGCCACTGCCACAACAACCCCAGCAACCACAACAACTGCAACAGCCTCAAGTTAAAAAGGATCCTGACACACCAGGCATGAATTTCGGACTGAAATTGGACCAGTAAGTATTTTCTTTTAAATTGAAGAACAGTCTTGGTTGTCTATATTTATGCTAGGAGACATTTGTAATCTTTATCTTTATTTTAATCTCGTGGCCTAGTAAAAAGAAACTAACTAACCCAAAGCCTTTGAGAGGACAGGCTGGAAAATTAGGATACTCCCATTCAGGAATCGAGTATGGCACCTTTTATGCACCAAAACCGAAAGCGTTGCCACATAAGTATTTTGACAGTATAATTTAGGCTCCTACATCTTCTCTTTTTAAATGACTATACCAAATCAAGCCCTTCTTAAGTATATCTTTCTCTACTTTTACAATGGCGATGGGCCTAATATGGCAATTCTTCACTTTCTTCATCTCTCGAAAATCACGCAAATCTTTCCAAAAATCCAGTTATTAAATATGATAATTGAAAGTGATAATATTAAATATGAAAGTAATAATTTCAAAATATCAAAAATTATTGGCAATTTTTACTATTTATTTACTACAGATATGCTCGAAAGCCAGCAGCTTTGAAAAATAAGCAAGCAGCATCTGTAACACGAGACTGGACCGAACAGGAAACTTTACTTCTGTTAGAAGCGCTGGAATTGTATAAAGATGACTGGAACAAAGTATGCGAACATGTGGGTTCTAGGACGCAAGATGAATGTATTCTACACTTCTTGAGGCTTCCTATTGAGGATCCCTACCTGGAAGATCATGAAGCAGGTAAATTTCCACAAAAAGTGGCATTTTTATTTTATTATTTTTTTGAAATTTTAATTAGCAAATATAATATATTAATATTATATATAAGTAAATATGTACATATTATATCAATTTCAAATAATGATAAAATATTAAAACTTTCTTATTTTATTATCAGATAATGTTTTATTATATTAACTTGTATAGGAGGAGCTTTAGGACCATTAGCTTATCAACCAATTCCATTTTCAAAAGCTGGAAATCCAATCATGTCAACAGTGGCATTCCTGGCTTCAGTTGTTGATCCAAGAGTGGCCGCTTCCGCAGCAAAAGCAGCTATGGTTGAATTTGCAAATATAAGGGTAAATGTCCAAAATTGAAACTATAAGACCGACTTCCTCTCCATTGACTATATCCTATAACAACATAAAATAAACAGTCAAACTGCTTTCTTTAAATGAAAATTTTTCATCCTTCTAATTGACAAATTTTTTCTTAATAATTGTCGCCATTGTTCAAGTTCAGGATCGCATTTTTGCTTTATGCGCACAGTCCATTATAGACCCACAAAAAAAAAATCACTGGAGTCAGTGCTATAAATAAAAAAAACACCATTTTTTACAAAAAAGTCAAACATTGAAAATATTAATTTTTTTTTTAACCCTGTCCAGAAAATAGTAGAAGTAAATACAAAATCTTGGTTATTGGTTATCCCATTTGTGAATATGTTCGAGTTTTTTCTTTTAAGTTTTATAATTTTAACCACACAGATTAAATGTAAACAAAAGTAAAGAAAAAACACGCTGAGTTAAGTTTAACAATACTTTATTGTATTTTCACAAGTTACACGTTTATACCAAACGCCCCTTATAATGTGAATGGAGTATATAATACGTGAAAGTTGAAACCCGTTTGCGTATAAGAAAAAATGCGGCTTTGATCAACTTAATGCAGTTTAAATTGAAACAGAAAATTATAATTTAACATAAGAAAATGTTTTATTTTTTGTTTTTGCAATTAGGATGAAGTACCTGCAGCATTATTGGATGCACATATAAAACATGTTGAAGCTTCTACCGCCGATGGAAAATATGATCCGTCTGCAGGATTGGTGCAGGTAAATATTTTCTTCATTGTACAGAGTCCTCATTAGTGATTAAATGAATATTAGCATGATTTTTGCACCAAATTGAGATCTTTATTTTATGTGGATCCTAAGAGGTGGAATTCGACTAGCTACTTCAGAGATCTGGTATTTTATCCGTCGTAGCATGCATATTTATTTTGTTCCTGACCGGTATCGGATTTCCATCCATCGTCAGAGTAAATCTATCCATTTCGTGCAGAGAGTTCATTTCAAACGAAGTGTTTGAAGTGAACTCTTTGCACCAAATGGATAGATTTACTCTAACGATGGGTGAAAATCCGAAACTGGCAGGAACAAAATAAATATGCATGCTACGACGGATAAAATCATACCAGATATTATCCAGCATTACAGACCCATCCACATATTCAATACTTCAGAGATCTTTGCGTATCCCACCCTCATATCACAAACAATTGCACTTACGTGATACTATTAACACATTCACATTGCACAAAGAGCTTACAGAAGTACCTGACATATGCAATTAATTTGGTTTTGCCTATAGCCTTATGGACTCTAATTCATTATATTTAATTTAACAAGCAAAAATTTGTTGGCTTGGGCCAAAGAAAAAATTTTTTCTCTTTAAAATTTTATTCAACGTTGAATTTGAAAATTCAACTCTATTCTTCCTTAACAGTTACTGAGGAACCAAAGGTATCCGAAACGTCGAATAAACTTTTAAAGATAAAAATGTTTTCTTAGGCCACAGCCAACAAATTTTTGCTTGTTTGATTAACAACGGCCAAACATATCTATTGATTATACTTTTAATTTAATTGACTAGTAATCTTTTACTTCAGAGTGGCATAGCGGGTACCCAGCCAGAAAAGGAAGAGACTGAAGAAAAGGAGAAGAAGGAAGGTGGTAGTGAAGGAGAAGGAAGTGTAGATGGCGCTGTCAAGAATGAAGGAGGCGCTGCACCAGGAAGTGCAGCTGGTGGTCCAAGCGGTACAGAGATCAAAAATGAAGATTTGGGTCAACAGCCGGGCAATAATACATCATCTTCAGGTGCTCCGGTCGCCAAGACTGAAGGTGGTGAAGCTATAGAAACTGAAGAAAGTAGTAAGAAGGAAGAAACACCCGAAGATGCAGAACGGGAACGTGTGGTTAAAGATGCACAGTTACAGTCGGCTGCCGCAGCAGCGTTGGCCGCTGCAGCGGTAAAAGCCAAACATTTAGCCGCAGTCGAAGAGAGAAAAATCAAATCATTAGTTGCACTATTAGTTGAAACACAAATGAAAAAATTGGAAATAAAATTGAGACATTTTGAAGAATTAGAAACTACGATGGAAAAAGAGCGTGAAGGATTGGAATACCAGCGGCAACAGTTGATCGCTGAAAGGCAACAATTTCATTTAGAACAGTTGAAAGCCGCAGAATTCAGGGCCAGACAGGAAGCGCATAGGAGATTGGCCGCGGAACAGGCCACAGCAATACCGCCCGCCTCACCGCAACAACAGCAGCAGCAGCAACAACAACAGCAACCGGTACCACAGCAACAATCACAGCAACAACAACCACAGCAGCAACAACAACTTCCTCCCTCCTCACAGTTGCCTCCCCCTCCACCGCCCTCGGCCACTGTACAATAAATTTTACAAATCAACCTACTCCTCTCCATTTTAATATATATTTATATCTACATTTCTTTTAATTCCATTGTATATGTTGGAAAAGAAATGTTTATAATTTGTGTAAAAAAAAAAAATTATTTTATATTTTATAACTTTATTGTTTTTATATTTCGAAATAATAATTTGAAAACTGCAACATAAAAATACAACAGATATTTTAAGTTTTAGTTTAGGTTTTCATTTTCAATTATACAGAAAAAAGGCATATTGTGCATTTGTATAATCATCTGTGTTACATTCTGGCAAGTATTAAAGCACGTCTTAGTACAAACAATAAATAAAACTAAATGAACTGAAGATCTTTTTATAAAATACAAAAAAACAAAATTAAATTGAAACTCTTTGTTTTCTCTTGAAATTCTACCTCTTCTCTCTTTATTAATTACATTTTAAATAATTTTTTGTGGTTGTAGGCTAATTAAATTATATTGCATATAATTGTTTCTGTGCTGAGCCTTAAAATTTATTTTATTTTATTAAATCTTACATTTACTCGACGTTTCGGCGTTTACTTTACGCCATTCTCTTATACTGAAATATTAAAAGTGCATAAAATTATACCCTTGATATCTCTGTATAATTAATTCTATATTTTTTACAGTACCTCATAAGACAAAATTACTCTTGAGAATGGCGTAAAATAAACGCCGAAACGTAGAGTAAATGTAAGATTTAATAAAATAAAAGAAATTACTGAAAAATTTTGTGTGAAACTATCACAAAACTTCAAATTTGAAATTCTAGCCATTTATGGGCTTTAGAACTTCATTGTACTGAAGTTGTATTTTAGAGGAAAGTATAACATTGCCGCCCCTCCGAACTCTCAAAGAAATCAATTTTCCTGCAAAAATGTTTTCTGCTTATCGAAATGTTGCAAATAAGAGTGAAAGGTCTAAATGTAAGCAATTAGTGTGCGAAGTTTAAAGAAGACTGATGGAGGCTTTTCAAGAAATCGTAAAACTGAAAAAATAATCAGTAAAATCGTGAATATTCCTGTTTGAACATTCTTAAAAGAGATTCCTAAAAGCAATATTATTGATTCCCTGCGATTTTTCATTTTTGGAGATATTTTGTTCCCACCAGCAACACACAAATACAGACCATTCGCTAAAAACATCCAATGTAAAATCGAATTTGGAAAATTCGACAATTTAACAGCTGCCTCTCATTTCAGTAAGATAAAGTGTTCAAACCAAAATATTGTTTATGAATGATTTGCCAGTGTATCAATCAAACTCAGATGGAAATAGTGCGCAAGACAATATTTTTTTAAGGCTGGTTTGTTTTAGTTTTGTAGTTAGTCGGTTACCAAGGGGACTAAGGTACGTATCTTAGCAGACGGTTATTATTTCTTGTCTTTCATAATTATTGATGTAATGATGGTAATACATTTTTATCATGCTAATATAGCTTTTAATGCCAAATTGTTAGTTCAGAATCAATAAGTCTACTAATTTTAGATTTTTTCTGCTTTAAAAATTCCTTTGTCCATTAATATATTATGTTTTAGAAGTTGCTTTAATCTTTGTATTGGAATAAATAAACGTTTTTGCTTATACCGACTATTATTAAGTACTAGACAAGAGAATGCCAGTTTGCGTGATGTATTCGCGTGATACTAGGATTTTAGAGCGCTTTACTTCTCAAGAGTTCCGTTAATTTGTATAGGGTTTTGAAGGGAATCACCATGGTAACCAAGTATCATGATCATGTCTTCCTGTGCTAATTTATTCCTTATCAAACGATACATACATTTTGAATATTAAAAAATATTATTTAAATAGGATGAATTTCCATTTAATTTGCCAAATACTACTAAATAAATGAATTAATTAATTAAAAAATAAAGGATTTATATATGTTCTATTAATTGTACGAATCCCAAAAATAATTATTTCTAAGCACGCAATCGATCATACATATCGAAATTTTTATGTGTTGTAACATGGATGAGTTTCGTTCATAAAAAAAAAATTCAGATTTCAAATTTTCACCGACGTTTCGGCAAATTTATTGCCTGAAGAAGGGAAAAAGAGTTTTTTTTCTAACTGAACTTTAAAATCTATTTTGCAACATCAGATACAGCGGCCGTAACGATCATCAAAACATTATTTATGTGTATTATTTTGAATGTCTTTGTAGTAGACTTGAAATTCATACATCCTAACATACCTAATCTACGAAAGAACCAAATACATAAACGAGTACAAATTGAATGGGCAAATTTTCTAATAATTATTCCAAATCAGAATAACCAATTTTTCAAAATTCTATAATTATTCTTTTACCTTAGTAATAATGGGGATTTCAGAAAACAAAGCGCCAATTAGTCATGTTAATTTCAATTTCAGCTATTTTATTTATTTATCTCTTCGATAAAAGAAACTTTGAAGAAACGTTATCACTATAATGCTTGAATCTCTTAAACATGGATTTGTTTATTAATGATGTGTTTCACATTTGCAACCATCTGTCAAAATATGAAATAAGTTTTAGTAGATGAATTAATCTGAAATAATTCAGTTTAGCAATTTCTATTAAGTAACTAAAAACAAACACACATGATCATGGAAATTTAACAACACGTGGTAGAGTTGGTCTATTTTCTTAGTAACAGTCTCAATGACCAATCTTTCACATATTTCTAGAAATTATCAAATTTTATTAGGCGTAGCATGTTTTTTCGTAATTATTATAGCAATTAAAGAATTACGAAAAAATGATGGGGGTGATTTTTAGTTGAAATTTAAAACAGCGACAAGCAATTAATACTGGATGGACCTAATACTCTACATTACTTTCTTAATAGTGAGCTATGTAAGTGCAGCGTGTACAATAATTACTTGCATGTTTTATATGGAAAGAAGATTAGTGAGAAGGAGTGGGCAACAGCCAAGAGAAAGATTAGCGGCAACTACTGATGGACGCGAAACGCGGCTCGGGCGAGCCGGTGATGGCGACACCTTCGTTAACCAGCCGGGAGAACAGCGTTCGTCGTACGAACAAAGGGCAGCAGGAGGAGGGGATGCAAGCTTCATCTAAAAAAGTAAATTTCAATGAAGAGTCCAGTGTTAGCAGTACTAAATCTGAACAATTAATAAAACGTGAAAGCCAAAGAGATTTGACAGCACCTAGAACAAGTTTAGGAAGCGGAGAAGAACAACCGTCACCGAAAACACAAAAGAAATTCATCTCAACATGGAGAATGGCTTGCGACAAGACTAAAGATCGAACCAAAGAATTATTGAAAAGATGGAGAACTATGCCGGAAGGGATAGGAGGTGTGGAGGAGGAGCGTCAAACGCCTCCCTTGCAACAACTGAAAACCTCAAACCAAAGCCAAGAAGATCATGGATGGAGCGTCCATGTATGGGGTAACTTATTTAATAATAATTAATTTTTAAATTTATTAAAACTTATTTTCTTTAATGATAATCTCAGGTAGATATTTCATTGTAACCTGCTTGTTTCAATAGAGATCACATATAGAGAAGTAAAAGTACCTAACTGGAGATGTCATTTGTATTTACAAAAAGTCAACTTTGTTCGATATCCAGGTTTCCACTCTTTCTCGACTAAACAACTTGTTCATCTCCCATCCATCCCTCTTCATTATATTGTACACATTGGTTTTACCTACTTTAGAGATACAGTCCTATGTCAAAAGAAGAAAACAGTCTGTCCGAACAGAATATCTCAAAAAGAAAAACCGCTGAAAATGGTCCCATTTAAGATCCACCACTTAAACAACCACCACGACTGAATAAAGATTTCGGTAAAACTCTGTCGTCTGAACATTAAGTTCACTTGACATATTATTCAGTTTTCGCAATTTTCTCGTAAAATATACACATTAACATATATACATATTAAGAACACGAATTATACATATTAAGAATTATCACTTTTATTTGAAACATTTTTCCTGTTAAATTGCTTTTTGGGGGAGATGTAACGAATAAGCTTCCCTGTGGAGTCCACTTCAGTGGGCCGCAATTATTACACTTCTTATTGATGGATATTCTCAAACTTTTACTGAACATTTAGTTGGTCTTTAATATTACATATAAATATAGGAGGTGGGGGGAGTTCTTAGGGCAAAAGGGCTACCCGTAAGTGATTGATGGCGGCACATCTGTCAGCCATCAGCAAAACTAACGGCACTTTAAAATTACAAATGAAACAAATAGGTACTCCAGAACCCTCTAAAACCAGTATTTCCAAAAAATGTTCAAATTAAAAAGAGAGGTTATATATGTACAGTAAGCCATTAAGTCATACAGTATGTTATAGAGTATTAGTCATACTCTGTAGTTTAAAGAAAATCATTGTAGCCTTTTTCGAGAAAATTCCGAAAAATACAGGAATGTATTCTGAAAGTCGCACTTCCGATTAATCGATTTTCTACAAATTTGGAATTCAAGCATATATCCAAAAAATGGAAAAAAAAAAATCAGTCAAATCGCACTTCCAAATTTTGGTAGAAATTTTCGTGTAAGGTGATGATGGTACCTAATGGAATACCTATTGGGCCTCCTGCGATTATTAATTTTAGACTATTGCTCAAATATATATATAACAATGCACCCTTCACAAAAAAACATTTATTTTCTACACAAGAGAATTCAAAACAGTCATTTCCGATGAAAACAGAATTTCGAAAATTTGTCATGATGTAACTTCCTTATTAGGTATGCAGTTAGAGAAACTAAATATGTTAATAGACATAAAGCATATGATGACAGTCTGTCATAAAATTCAATATTAACATTAATCACTTAAAAAAATGGATTTTATTTCTTATTATTTAATAGATATGCATTAATTTATTTCTAATGTGATCGCTATTGATTGTTTCCCAAGTTGTTTAGCAAAATATACTGATGGAATAGTTGAATTGAATTCGACAGATAATAATCAATGATTTCCTCTTTTGCAGCAACCTGGGTGAAAAGATATCCAAACGATGAAGAAAATTCTGAAAGTGATAAACCAATCACTAATCTCACACCTACCCAGAAAGAAAAATTAAGTCACTTTTTTTCTCACATTTTCGATATGGACAGAGATGATATTATATCTTTACAAGATTTTGAATCTTTTTCCGAGGTTACATTCTGCTAATACTGTTAATTATAAAATTAGGAATAGGGGATGTATTTATTTATTCTTTTCTTTTAATTATAATTTTTTATATTTTCAGCGACTACGCCATTTTGCTGATTGGTCGACAAATTGCGGTGAAAGTGTGATCCTTGAACAGGTACAACAAGGGTTCATCGAAACATTTATATTGCCCTTGAAACCTGACAATACTTCCGAAGGTTGGTACACTGTAAACTTTTATATTGTCCTTGAAACCTGACAATACTTCCGAGGTTGGTACACTGCAACCATTTTATATTGCCCTTGAAACCTGACAATACTTCCAAAGGTTGATACACTGTAAACATTTGCTTCATTCATTTGCCAGTCCCATTGGTTTTGCTGTTCCGAAAGAAATCCGCATATGTAAGTATAAAAGCCGTGGCCCTTAAATATTTGTAAAAACAAAATCTGGTGTGAAACAATCACACGTTTTTTTTTTTACTTTTCTTACTGCAATTATTAAATTTCTAATTGACAGTTATCTTCAATACTGGATTGTATACGATGTATTTAGTTCTCTCAATACTGAATAAATGGTAGAACATCAGTTTACACTAAACTAGTAAACATCTTAACGGCTTCCCCGAAACACCGCAAAAAATGAATTTGCTCGGAAATATGTTCCAAATAAATGTAGATCAATATGTGTTTAGTTGTTAAACCAAATTTAAAGGAAATGAGACGTGCAAGTACTGATAAAATTGAGGAAAACTTACAAAATTCATTCACTGAAGTGGTAATTCCGGTCTAGCAGTTCTCTCCTGTAGCTGTAGCCATAATAATCAGTTAAACACTAAGTAATGGCTTAATTATGGTTTATATAATAATGATATTTAATTAATTTCTTGCAGCAGAGAACACACCACCAGTTGATCTGGACAGACTCTTTCTAAGTATCGATGAATGGCTATGTCTGTGGGGTGATCTACTGATGGGCATAAAGAACTTACAAGGTCTACCAGTATGGTTACAGTACTTTCCCAAGGTTATATTTCAAGCCATTAACAGAAGCGGTAAGTAATTAAAAAAAGTCCTAATAAAAACAACAGGCTTGCAAGATCATCTATCTTCTCGGCTAATTTCAAATTTTCGATCTTGAGTTTTCACTGAAAATACATGTCTTGCAGGTTCCCACAGTCCAAAAAAGTGTTTAGTGGAGATCTGGATAATCTCTCTCCGTCAGTGTATTTTTGAACAAAATAACACATAAATGAATAATTTCAGGCGATTTAAACTTAACCAGTTTAATTATCATCTGGGAAGCCAAGGTTTCGATCAAAATCCTTCAAACGGAAGTGCAACTTTTATTGAATAATTTTTATCAGTTTTTCGCGACTTTTTCGAAAGCGGTCTCCAACTGATTTTCGTAAACTTCGAATTCTACTCCATATATATGACATTTATTTGAAACATTTTTCCAAAAGAATTCCAGGGATTCTTGCTGTGATTTGTAAGTGGGCAATAAAGTTAAACTTTCCTTTCAAATGCCAGTTCAGTGCAGTGTATAGTGTTACCATCTGTAATTAAGGGTCCATTAAATACATTGCGAGTTTGAACAAAACGATTAAGCGGAAGCGCTAAATGTCTCTGACACTCTTTTAACTTGGAATGCTGATGCACATAAATAAACCTCCTAATTTTCCGGAAAACAGGAAAAGACGATATTGAGAGTCTTTGATGTAAGAATTAAATGTACAATGGCTTTACTAGCAGATTTGCGGATAAACCAGGCCCGCTAATGATTTATTAAAAATTCCAGATTGAAGAAAATGAGTTAATTTGTTACAGTTGCAGCATGAGAAAGTCCTATGGTTGTTTTACACCAGTTCATCTACGACCAAACCAAAGATTGCCATTGGTCCAGACAAAAAAGAGTAAGGTCGCAGTACTCTGCGTTTAGAGGAATAAGAAAATGTACAAAAAATAAGGTTGTAGATATTGATAAAAGTATTTAAAATTTGACGTTGTAAGATTATGTACAGAACTTCATACATAATGCTGTCATATTTACTAATTACAAAATTGCTACTTGCAGTAATTCAGATCTGGCAACTCTGTTACATAATAGTTATGTGTAGTATATGATTGTTGTAACCTGAAATAGGTTGATTTTTTCTCTCTCTCTATTTTTAGGAACAGGCGTAATTACTAGAGATGAACTTAGTGCCTTTTATTCCTCAGTTATGGGATTCTCTGCACAAAGAGTGGGTGAAATCATTGATGAAGCATACAAAGCTATGACGGCTGTAAGTCAATCATTTCAGCTCAGCTATGCGCCCGAGATAAGAACAGATAACCGGAAATAAACAGTCATATCATGATATTAATTTAACAATATACAAATGGTGATTAAGTAATTTACTTCTGTTTCAGAATGGTGATCACAAGTTGACATATCAGATATATCGTCTATGTTTTGCTAATTTTCTAATGGGAAGATTTCCAAACGGGCCCGGTCATTATTTATTCGGTTATGCGGTACAACATCCAGCAACATTTCCTATAGATTATTCAGCCATGAATACGCCAGTTGAAGATCAAGAACAATATACACCTAACAAACGATCTAATAGAAGTTCAGTAATTGTGTAAAAAAAAAAAAATTGTTATATATTCTGCAATAAATTTACAGAGTGTTCCATAAACAATATTGAGACAGAAGTCTGGCTGAAAATTTATTGACGTATATATTCTTGAAATATAATTTAGCTTTATGTAGACTTGAAACCTCATACCCGTGATGCGTACTTTGGTCGTCCGCATATAGCAAGGATTAGCAAAGTGCGCAAAGAAATTCTTGTGCCTACAATTCAATGACGCTCTTTAAAATGGTCCATACTTTTTTACTCATTGTTAGGTATCTTCGAAATGATCATCTATCTGACGATGAAGAAAATAAGAAGAAATAAGCAATGAATTAATTGTGTGTGAGTAAGTACAAAAAGCTGATGAGAATCACAAACTACTTTTTTATGCAGTTCTTTCATTTCTTATTATAGTCTCTTGCCATTTTTCTTGATCATTCACTTGCAAAAATATCATTTAGATAGTCAAACCGTACCTTACAGAATAAACTAACAAAAAACCAAAAAAAATAAGGGGTGCTAAAAACACCCAAGGGATCTCAGATCTCAAAACAACATGTATTTTCTGTGATAGCTCACTTTCAAAAATCTTATACGTTCACAATATTTTCAATAAAAGATTCAAAAAGAAATTTTTAATTTTATGGTTCCCTGAAAGTCTTGTTTTAATATTTTTCAATGCCACTTTTGTATTTGTTGATTAGACCAATTTGACCCATTACATTACGTTGTGCACTAGAAACCTGGAGTAAAGAAATAAAAAAGCTAAAAATTTTTCTCATATCCACTGAAACTCTGGACATCAAAATAGGTATTCTTTGCAATACATGTATAATATGCACACAAAGTTTGAAAAAGCCTCAGTAAAGGTTTTACTTCTGGCTGACAGATTTTGAATGAAACCGACGGTGGTATCTGTACAGAAATAAATCTAAATTCTATAACATAAATCTATAAACTTGAGGTTGCGGCGTTATCTCGTTGTGGAGACTATTCACTAAAAACATAATTCAGCGCAGTAGCTATTCCTTTACTTTTCAATTAAAATCTATTTAGTTAAAACAACAGGTTAATAAAACAAAACTAAGGACTCTACAAAATCATGTATTTAATATGAAAATGTAATGACTAAAAATATAGGGGGATATATCTGTTCTAATTGCCAAGTTGGTAACATTGCAACCTGGTGTTTAGTTAAAATAGGTGTATGTTTGTTTACATGTTGTAGAGCGTTTATATTCCCTATATCTACTAATCCATTTTAATTTCTTTCTTTATCTGTGCTCAAAAATTAAGATTCCATTGGTCAGTTCCTAATCTGAATATTATTTAATATTCTGGGCTTGGAACTCACTAGCTGAAATTCTATATGAATTTTTCTAAAACCAGTTCTTATTTACAAACAGTAAATAATGACGTGAGATAATTGAATTAGATTTACCATCACATCAATTAAAATCTTTGATTCATAATGTTTATCAAACAGGTTAGGTTACATATTTATTTATTTATTGGTATTTGTTGCGTCAGTTTTATTATTTTGTTATGTAGTTAAGTTTCTAATTTGATTCATTGTATCTCGAATTCTAGATATTTATTCATCATTGCAGCTTTATCTATTTTGTTTTATTTTTTTTGCAGGTTATTATTCATGGATTTAAAAGCTACAGAGAGCAAACTGTTGTGGAACCATTTCATCGCCGGCACAATGTTGTTGGTGAGAATTTTAATTACTTTCACAGTAAATTAACTTACTGAATCAAAATTTGACATTATGTAATTGTGATGTTTTTGTATTCCAGTTGGGCGCAACGGTTCTGGAAAAAGTAATTTTTTCTACGGTAAGAAAGTTCTGCATCAAGTTATTCTAAACTGGTATAATATTATGTGAAGTTACTAAATTATTTTTTTCCAGCTATACAATTTGTCCTGAGTGATGAATTTTCACATTTAAGACCAGAACAGAGACAAGCATTGTTACACGAAGGTACCGGACCACGGGTTGTCACTGCCTATGTTGAAATAATTTTTGATAATAGTGATAATAGACTTCCGGTAAGCTATAAATATTCTAGTTTATTATACCTTACCTTCCGTTAAGGTATAATATTCTAGTTTATTAATTATTAGAATAATAGACATTTTTTTTTTAGATTGAGAAAGAAGAAATCGTGTTGAGACGTGTTATAGGAGCAAAGAAAGACCAGTACTTTTTGAATAAGAAAATGGTTCCTCGTTCAGATGTGATGAATTTATTGGAATCAGCTGGTTTCTCAAGATCCAATCCTTATTATATTGTTAAACAGGGAAAAGTAAGTAATCTTTTGCAGGTGAACATAAATAGAATAACTGCAGTGCCTACTTAGTCCACAATTTTACCACGACTTAGGTCTTATATGGGCTTCTTCGTTAGTCTGTTTTGTAACATGAAAGTAGTACGGAAACATTATCGAACAAGAGAAAGTTTTCCCTTGGTAAAAAGTTCCACAAATCACTGTCTCTTTGCAGGCATAATGTACAATATTTTCGAATTCTTTGATGCCAGGATCCCTGAATAAGTGGTTAGGCCATAGCTCCTACGAAGTATTTTCCACTAACTTAGTTACATGCTTACAGATTAACCAGATAGCTACGGCTCCAGATAGTCATCGTCTGAAATTGTTGCGAGAAGTTGCTGGTACACGAGTTTATGATGAGAGGAAGGAAGAATCAACTGCCATTCTTAAAGGTATTTAATAGGATAGTTAATAGAAGTAATAGTAATTGAGTTTTTCAATAAAATGGTTATAAAGTAAAAATATTTAGACGCATTTGTGAACGTGTCAGATTTTGAAAATGAGTTTTCACCGGCATTGCGTGCATTGGAAAATTTTTCTTGGTATTATAAGGGAGCTAAAAGTAAGGTTTTCCTCTAAAACCGCACCTCAGTATTATGTACGGTCCAACCTATTTTATCATATTTAGGCAACTATATATTTAGTACAAAGTTCAATTTTTTAGAACTATGAGAATTGCATTAAGGGAAAATCTTGTGAATGTTTCATAGAATGTATTTTATTTTATTTCGTAATATAGAAACTGAAGGGAAATTAGACAAAATTGATGAATTTCTAAGAACAATAGAAGAAAGGCTAAAAACACTTGAAGAAGAAAAGGAGGAATTAAAAGAATACCAAAAATGGGATAAAATGAGACGATCACTGGAATACTGTATACATGATCGGGAGCTTAAAGAAACTAAAAAGAAATTAGAAGAGGTAAGTTGTTTGTTATTTACAAAGAATATTCACCAGCGATCCAAAAGTGAATGGAATTATCAGTAATTTTTTTTATTATATACTAAATTATTTATAAAATTTCAGTAATACAAATTTAATTACATTTATTTATTTATAGTTGGAACAAAGATTGAATAATTTTGATGAAGTTCAGAAGAAATTGGCAGCTGAATTGAAAACAGCACAAGATGCTGCAAAAAGTGCTGCTAAAAAATTGAAAGAAACCAAGCGAGATGTACAGGTGGCCAAAGAAGAACGAGAAACTTTAAGCGTTGAACAACAACAGCTATTGAAGGATAAAACAAAGTTAGAATTGACGATAAAAGATTTGACTGATGAAGTCCAGGGCGATGATAAAAGTAAAGTAAGTGAGATTGTTATTATTGCTGTTTACTTTAATCAATATGTTATTTGATGATTAGTTCTCCTTGTTGCTAAATTGAGTTTTCATCCAATAGGTGTTGATATTCTATTTCGGTATCATTTGGTAAAATATCGCGAAAGATAGCTCAATATCTGTCACCCGGAACAGTGACTAAACTGATTTGTTTCAGTTTTTCACAATATATTTTAATTAACCGCTTCTATATTTTCTTTAAATTTTGCCAACAATATAGGTCAGCAATTTTATTTGAACAATTTTTCTTGAAAATTTGTCTTATAGGATGGTTTTTGGATAAATTGCATCGTCAAGTTCTCTTCCCTCTCATTGCACAATATAACCATCTATATCTTATTAACGGTCATTAAATGCGTTGTTACTTCAAGGAGAGCCTGTTTGAACAATGTCGATTAACGGGGAGTGCAAATTTATTTTGTTTCAGTTTTTTTATTTTGTTTAAATTGTCTCTAGCTTTTCTTAGATTTGGTATCTTCCTAGTCTTATGGTCAATTTTTAATTGTAACTTTTTTTTGGAAACCTTCATTTTAGGCGGTTTCAGGTACAGCAGCCATATTAGAGTTACTTGTAACTTGCCATTTGCAGTATAGTGCACTGTTCCAACATCTATATGCTATCAAGAGCAGCTTTTATATCAATTCGAAATTTATGACAATGTGTCAATTATGATTTTCTGAACTCAGTAGAGAAAGTCGTTTGTCAAATTGATTTTATTTTTAAATTTTGCTAAATAAATGTATTTTAGCATCGAGCCGAACAAGAATTAAGAAAATTGAATGAAACCATAGCCCAAAGAGAAGCTGAACTAGAAGAATTGAAGCCAAGATATGAAGCACAAAAGAAACGGGAAGAAGAATGTACAAGAGAGTTAGTAGAGTTTATTTTATGTTTTCTTTATTTTATTTCTCTCATTGAAAGCCGGTTTTCTTTATAGTATATTCATCAATATTTTTTAGGTTAGGCTTGAAAGAGCAGAAAAGAAAAGAATTGTACGCAAAGCAGGGTCGCGGCAATCAGTTCACTTCTAGGGGTGATCGTGATCAGTGGATCGAAAAAGAGTTGAAGTTAGTTGGAATCACTTTAATGATTATTTGTTTATCAAAGACCCAATTTTATTAATTCTCTTTTTTCATTAATTATTATTCAGATCACTGAACAGACAGATTAAAGATAAAACTGAACACAAAGAAAGGCTTGCAGAAGATTTGAAGAAAGATGCTGAAAAACAAGTACAATTGGAAAAGAAAATTGCTGTAAGTATTTCTGAATTAATAATTCCAGTTTATTGATGAAATAATTTATTAAATCTTTGATCATTACGGTTATAATATTTCGAAGGTTAAAAAATAAATCTTCCGTCCCTATCTTCTTTGTAGGTCGAAGTACACTCTTCTTCAGGCATCTTGGTTGTCTCAGTGTAATATATGAACGGCACTTAAATTGAACAGTAATACAATACAGATTCGTCCTGCATAGCTTTTTAACGAAAAAGTCAAACATTGAAAATGTTTATTGGTTTTTTTATTGAATTACAGAATTATAATAATCAAATTTTTTTTGTTTTATAATTTCAACCATTAAATGTATAGAAAAGTCGTGATAATAGTTAAGTCAACCAAGGACAAATCTTGTCTTGTGCGCTGCCTTCTTACTTTGGGTGTTGGTGTAGTGATTATGTGCATCGACTTGTAACTGGGAGGTGCCCAGTTCGAATCCCGTATATAATTGCTAAATTTTATACGTTTAAAAATGGTGCTTTCGTCCACGACACCCAACTGGTAGTTGGACGTTAAGTCCGCCTGTAAAAATAGGAATAAAAATAGAACTTTACTCACTTTTTTTTTTTTTTTAAATAGTTTACCCTTTAAAATCGAACTATTTTTCAGGAACAAACTGCCGAATTAGAACATCAGAGAACTGCAATCGATGAGTACAATAAACAACATTATGAACAGAAGAAAGCAAAAGATCAATATCAAAGTTCTAGAAAGTTTGTATTGTTCTATTTTATATTTGATGGTCATATTTGTTTTGTTTATTTTATATTACGATTAATTTGTTTGCTTTTCCTATTGTTTATAGTGAATTATGGAGAAAGGAAAATCAACTGCAGCACACCATGACATCACTCAAAGAAGAATTAGCTAAAGCTGATCAGTTATTGAGAAGTATGGCTGGAAAAGTAAGTTCTTTATTTCATTTTTACTATTTTATAATGCTTTCAGTAAATTAAAATACACACCATAATTACACATAATTATCATTGCACAATTATTTCTATTACAGCCGATATTGAATGGACGTGATAGTGTGAGAAAAGTATTGGAAACATTTAGACAAAGGGGTGGCAGCTATAAAGATCTGGCTGATTGCTATTATGGTCAAGTTATAGAAAACTTTGATTGTGACACTAGTATACATACGGCCGTGGAAGTTACTGCTGGTAACAGGTATTACTATAATAACAGTAATACATTCCATGAAAATATTTTTATTAATTTCTAAGAAGAAATTTAGTACAGTATACTTATTTAAAACAGTGAGAAAACTAGCAGCTTCTTTAGCCATCAATATTCTTAAAACATTTGCCCACTTTTACTTTCTGCAAATGCTATGAGATTTCTCCCAGTGCGATCGTATCAAATTTTTTAAATTCTGTGAGAAGTAAAATTGTTATTTATCACAAAGAGTAAAGTAATGCTTTTATACACTCGAGCTCAGGTATTGACTGCAAGAGCGTAACACTTGAACTAGTGTACAAATACTTTGATAACATGTTGAATATTAAATTTTTTCTGAACAGCTTTAAATTGCTTCTTTAGTTATATGAATATAAAAAAAAAAAAATTTGAAAAGTGAGTATTTTACTATAAATACATTTCATTGTAAGTCATTATTACTAATACCGCACTTTAGCTACAGAAATCTTTCATTTTTCAGCAGATGCTTGTTTTTTAACATAAATGTTAAATTTCGTAAATTTTATTTCCATCTGGGATGCCAAAGGACGAAAGCGGATGAAGACCTATATTGTAGGGAGGACGGGGTAAAGGATGCATTTAGGAAAAGAGGACTTGACTGGGGAAGAACAACTGAGCTCGTGCAGGATAGAGAAAAGTGGTTAAGCTCTGTACACAGTTTCCTCATACTGGTTAGCCGGTAGACGAGGATCGATTATGATGGTGATGACGATGTTACATTTCGTAATATGTGAAAATCCTAAGCAAGTTCTAAGCACAAGGGTTTTGGAAGCATATAATCCATCTAAACCAGCAAAGGCATCATTTTCATTCTTAAAAATGTCTATTATTGTTTTATCAATGCTTACTTAGATACTAGATTCCAATTTTACGTCTATCTAAGAACTTGAATAATGTCTTCATACCATCTTCGGTTTTTTATACTTTCATGGTCACTCCGTCATCAATCGTGTTTTGTTTTCTGTATTATTTTTGCTGAAATTAATTCCTCAACTTGTATTCTGTATGCAGTAATTCGCTGATGAATATCTTTTTGATGGTTGTTGTTATCACAGTTAAAATATCTTCGTATCTCATTTTTTTACAATCAGCTCCTCATCAACTTGGTCCGTTTTCATTAAATTAATCTTATCTTTCACTTGTAGTTCAATAATTTGTTTATATTTTTAAATTCTTTTAGGCTTTTCTATCATATTGTTGAATCTGACAGCGTTGGTACACAAATTTTAAAAGAAATCAACCGGCAGAATCTGCCAGGTGAAGTTACATTCATGCCCAGAAATCGCCTACACGTAAAGGACCAGAGATATCCATCATCTGAAGTAATTTATCACTCTTTCTTTTCTTTTGTTTGTTTAATTCTCATTTTTTCCGTTTTATTTTTTTAAATGTGTATATATATTTTTTTGTTTAAAGAATGCAATTGCAATGGTGAGCAAATTGACATATGACCAGAAATTTGACAAAGCTATGAGATACATATTTGGCAAAACATTAATATGCCGTAATCTGGAAGTGGCTACTGATATGTCAAAACAATATAATCTAGATTGTATCACAATTGATGGGGATCAGGTAACTTTTTTTCATTTATTTATTTGAAATCTTTGCTTTTGTTTGGTATTTCATGTATTTTGTCAGTATGAAGGCTTGCTGGACTCCATCTTCCGGAAGGAGAAAGCAAAAAAAACAACGCCTGCAAGCTTTATGTAAAAGTTGGTGTGTTCTCTGATTAAAGAGAGAAAGAATAGCTCAATTGGAGAGTGCACTCCACGTATCCACAACATTGTCCTCTACAGGTCGGACAGACACAGGCTGGTCACTCCTTTCATAATTTCTTATTAAGTAACTTGACGCATTTCGAGCTTCTGGTAGCCTCCCGCAAACAATACATAGAAGAAAACATTCTTGGAATATCCATAGATAACTTTCTCGTATTAAAATTGACCTAATCATAAGCCATTTTCTAAAGCAATGTTCTTAAAAAACCATTGCAGGTCTCGTCAAAAGGTACTCTCACTGGAGGTTATTTTAAAAATATCCGATCAAAATTGGAAATTCAGAAGAATAGAACAGAACTTATGGCACAAATTCGAGAAGCTGAAGGAGAACTTATACAGTTAAGAGATCAGCTCAGTTCAACTGAAACAAATATCACACAGATTGTGTCCGATATGCAACGGACCGAGACTAAGAATAGTAAAGCAAAGTAATATTATTAATATTAAAGTAAATCTTAAAATTTAATTAAATTTGTTGATTAAGTGTAATATATTTGTAATTCATTTATTAACAGAGGATACTTTGATAAATTGAAAGGTGATATAAGATTAATGAAAGAAGAATTGGCAAGTATTGAAAGATACAGAACGCCAAAAGAACGATCATTGGCCCAGTGTGTTTCAAATCTTGAGGCCATGCAAAGTACTAAACAAGGTTTGGAATCTGAACTTCATCAGGTGAGTCTGCATTTTATATATATAGTTATATATATGTTTTCTCTGTCCAAGTAGAGCAGTTTAAAAAATAAACAAATATTGAAATTTGAAACCTAGGACTTACTGGAGCAACTATCTGCGGCCGATCAAAGAGAGATGGACAAATTGAACGATGATATAAGACGTCTCACTCAAGAGAATAAATCAGCTTTTAGCACAAGAATGAAATTGGAGGCTGATAAAAATAAATTAGAGAATTTACTAACAAATAATCTGATTAGACGAAAAGATGAATTAATTCAGGTATTTGAATAAGTTGTAGTTTCATTTTATAAACACTAATCAAATCCATATCACTTACGATTTCCAGATTCTTTATCCTCTTTTTAGGCACTTCAAGAAATCTCTGTTGAAGAAAGGAAACGTACACTTGATAACAGTCGTTTAGAATTAAGCGGAATCGAGAAACGTCTGGAAAAACTTAATAAAGATTTCAAAGCGTGTGAGAAAAAAGTACAGGAAGCAGTGAAAAGAGTAAGTAAAATATTGATATTGAAGGTGCTGAAATTGGTAATTTTTACTTTCTCTTACTCCAACGAGGTTTTGAGATTCCCTGATACGAAAAAATTATTTTTAGCGAATAGTTTGTTCCTCCCTCTTCCCCCTTCTTCTGAGTGTGTGTGTATTTTGTTGTTGTTTTATTTTTAATTCATTTTACTTCCATCATGCTCCGCTCAAAAGAGCACTACATGAAATTTACAAATTATTATGCAATTTAATTATACACAATACAGTTTTTATTGAATTCAACATATTTACAGACAAATTTAAATTATTAAAGTGGCTTATATATTATTAGTAATTTAAATATATTATATAATACATAAAACAATACAGTTATTTTATTACGGAAGTACTAATAATCAGCTAATATAAGGGAATCATTTAGAAACAATTATAATTACCATAATTACAGAATAGTTAATAGGCATTGAACACAATAAAAATGATTTTTTTATATACATTATTTTTTTATTTTAAAGAAGTATTCTGATCATATAAAGTTTATAACCTTTCGGCAAACCTTTCAAAATGTAAGCAAAGTCTTGGCTGAAGTAATATAAATTTGTTAGGGGCAAATGCTCGCCTTAGCCACCACCTGCTGCATGAGTAACAGCTTCGCTGACTGCAGGCATTCACATTCCCACAACAGATGGTCAACAGTCTGAACTGAGAAAGAATCACATCGGCAAGTTGCGGTTTAGCAAATATTGAATCTTGACAGATAACTGGCCATTTTACCACGTCCTGATAGAACCCGAGTTACGCTGTAGCTTATTACGAAGTGATGCATTTGAAGGAGGCTATTTACAGAGGGAAGGAATTCCCTTGTAAGTACTCCAGAGGTTGAATTATTCCAGAGCTGCTCCCAGGCTTCTTCACTGCGTTGAAACGCCCACTGCTTCAGTGCCGTTTTGGGCTATTTATCATACACAGTCGCTAGATCAGTATCTTTTGAAACTGCTTTTGCCATATTATCATCAATCTCATGCCGGTGATGCCTACTTGTTCTTTCACCAAAGAGAATGAAACCGTGTTCGTATCAGCCAGCCTGCACAGCCTCGTCCTTTTTCAATTAAGGGGGAGTGGTTGTTACAATTTTGCAAACAGTCAACATTAATTCGAAAAGTCAAATAACAGTGATTTGATGCACTTTCTTCGCACGGTTGGCTCCATTCAGTCACATGAGATACAAAGTCAAATCAATATAACTCGCGCCTCTAATGGTTTCGAAAGTAGATACTTCACTGGGCTCTTTTAGAACAATCAAAGACCTTGAAGCTAAACTATTCCTCTAATATTTTACCTCTTTCATTTGTGATGGTATCGTACCAGGTAGTACGATTACCAAGTACCAGACATTACTATCCATTCCTATCAATAAACGACCACAGGAAACTCAGCATGTTATCCATCTCTAAAACTTCGCTTTCACTTTGGCCGTCATATGACAAATAAACCTGGCCACCCAAAAGTGGAAATTTCCAACTACCACTTCTACCAAAACTTGTGTGTGTGTGCGTGAACAAAAATCTCAAAAACGAAAAATCGCAGAAACCCAAACTTGGTATTCCGTTTAGGCACCGTCACCGAATCAGGCACGAACGTTTGGGCAAAATCCATTAACTGGAAGTGCGACTTTACTAAGTTTTTCAGTTTCTCGCAATTTTCTCAAAAAGTCTCCAACGATTTTCTTTAAACTTCGTCTACTAACTATATACATAAATTCCTATCACTTTTATTTGTAACATTTTTCGGGTAAATGGATTTTTTGGGATGATCTGGGGGAACAGCAACGTCGTCAAGCTTTCCTCTAAAGTACCACTTCGGTATTGTGTGTGGTTCTGCCACCTATATTTAATATACATTAGAAACATTGCTATAATTCCAAATTTGAAGGAAATCGGTAAACCAGAAGTGCAATTTTAGAGTATAGGTTTTCGAATTTTCTCAGAAACTATTATAATGATTTCATTTGTATCATTTTTCTGAAAAATTGTTTTTAGGTGGTTCTGAGGAATCTGAGACGGTAAAATTCAAATGGGTTTGTTCATTAGTGGCGCTCTTTACAGTTTAAGCATTTTCCACCTGCCTCGGTTGGCATCCCCCCTCCAACCGCCTGTATATTTATTTAAGAACAAATGTGCAAAATTTGAAATTTAAAAAAAATTGTCATTTTATATATAACTGTATTAAGAGGAGTAAGAGAAAGCTTGTGAATGTTTCACACCAGGTTTTTAATTTTTATTTTCAACAATTCCTATGATTAGCCCAATAGACGACGAGCCGCCTAATTTAATAAAATTTACAACTGTTCCGTTATGGTCGTTCAGGTACTTGGAGGTAGTTAATGCCCGTGACGAACCCTAACCCTTCTTTGAATATTGTGAGAAATAGTTCTGTGGAACCAACCACCACAACAACAAGCAAAATGTTGGTTGGCTAGGGCCCCAGCCAACCAAGATTTTACTTCTTTCATTAACAACCGCCAAACGTAACTATTGTTTATGTTGATATCTACTCGTATATAACGTTTGTAACTCTATCTCGTATATAACGTTTGTTCGCTCTTTCCCAGTAACTTTCTTTGCTGAAAGTGTCACATCCTGTTTCCCTTCATCTTACAGTTATTCTGGTCGAAATCAATTTTGATAATAGAAATAAACCATTTTGAGGTTTCAATGGAATAGAATCACCTTTTAAGGAAATTCCAACTTTCCTACTCGCTACTTCTTCTTGGAACTTGTCGTCCCAAGTCTGATGATGCTTATACTGCTATACAACAACACTGGTACACATTATTTTCTTAAAACTCGTTGCCTACACAGAGCTTGAAAGGAGTTGACGTATACAACTATTTTGGAATAACACTTAATCTCAGTCCCATTTGGCATTTTGAGGCAACTATCATCATGAACCACTTTGGCACTGAAAAGATCTTTAGGGCTTTTAAGGATGTGGCCATACCATCTGTATATCTACATTTGTGGCCAACACTAAAGTATAAGAAACATTAAATGGTTAATAAGATAGAGCTAAATTAATTTGCCATTGATTAATCTTTGCTGGCCACCGCAATTTATTAAAATTAAACATGTAAACATTATATTGTCCTTGTTGCACTCCCTGTCACAAGACTTCTAAATCACATGTCACATGAAAACTTAACTCTTAATGATGTTTTCTTTGTTTTATATATCTAAATCAGATGAAAGCTATTATGTTGTAGTAAATTTTGTTAAATATAACTTTTAGCAAAAAGCTGAACAAGATGAGGTAGAAAAATGGCGATTAAAGGAGAAAGAAGCGCAAGAAAAAAGGGACGCTGATACGAAAGATTTAAGTAAGGTTGCATCGAAACAGACAATGCTTCAAACAAAAATTCAAGAATGTACAAATAAAATACAAGAATTAGGTTCAATGCCTTCACCAGATATGGTCAACAAATATATGTCTTACACAACTAAAAATGTAAGTAACTATTTCTTTTAATCATTGTATCATTGTGCATGGTATTGTAATATATTATAGGCTCTCTTCCCAACTAATATTTTATCTATTCCAGTCTAATATTTGTAAAATTCTCTTAAATATAAGTTTTCCTTTACAGTGATCCGTCATTAACCGATTTAATCAATTTTATTATTAATTTTTTTAATTTCAGTTGTTTAAAGAATTGGAGAAAGCTAATGGAAATTTGAAAAAATATAGCCATGTGAATAAAAAAGCGCTTGATCAGTTTATGAGTTTTTCCGATCAAAAAGAAAAGTTGATGAAACGCAAAGAAGAGTTAGATAGGGGGTAAGTTACTTACTGAGGAGTTATCTGACTGAGTTAAGAATATTTGCTTACATATAATAACTAAATTTTTATTTATTGATTTAATCAGGGATGAAAAAATTAAAGAATTAATGGTTGTATTAGAACAGAGAAAATGTGAAGCGATACAATTTATGTTCAAACAAGTATCTATGTATTTTTCACAAGTTTTTAAAGAGCTTGTACCAGGCGGCCATGCTCAGCTAGTTATGAAAACTACGGATGGTGATGAACATCTGGAACACAATCCGGTATTTTAATTTTATAGATAATAGAAAACCTATAATTGATTTCTTATCTATATAGATAGTTATAGAATATAATTAGTTTTTTTACTTAATTCTCTAGGAATTAGATTCAGACCAGTTCTCTGGGGTCATGATCAGGGTTTCCTTCAACGGTCATGGAGAAATGAGAGAAATGAATCAACTGTCAGGTGGTCAAAAGTCTTTAGTAGCTTTAGCATTGATATTCGCCATACAGAAATGTGATCCAGCTCCATTTTATCTCTTTGATGAAATTGATCAGGTAACCTCAATGTATTTTATTATTATTATTATTATTATTATTATTATTATTATTATTATTATTATTATTATTATTATTATAGAATGTGGCAAATATATGTACAAGTACACTAGTCTTAACAAATGAAACATAATAAGTCACTTGTTTTCTGTACAATCCTGAAGCAGACGACCAACAGTGATATTCTGATCGGACCTCTCGTTCGAGAATAGATATCCTAGGTCATATGGGCCTCATGGTACATATTTGTCATACCGGTCTCCTGTAATTAATGGATGATGTCCCTGTTCCTTTTACATTCCAACTTGCCTCAACATTCTGATAGAGAGCAAAAAGAGGATAGGCAATTGATACGCTCTTTCACTTTCCGCGTTCAAACTTACTATAAAACAGTTGGAATTCCTGAGTCTTTGGGTTAATACTAACTTAAGAGCTTTTTGTACACATGAGGTCTCTACCTGAAAACTTAGGATTTCCCGAGCTACTAAGGATTATGTTTTAACACTAAAAACACCCTCACCTAGATAACCTCCATCTGGGAAGAAGGTGGTTGATGAGTTCTCTCTCACTCCCTTTCTGTATATAGATAGTATGTCCCCGTAGTGCTGGTTATGCTTCCAGGGAGTCAGTAAAGAAATCCTTGGTTCGAAACTGGTGGGCCTAACAGAGAGAATGAGCTGGGTTTATGGAAAATAGAGTTTTCCGTACCACACAATATGGAGTTCTATTCTTGGCGTAAACAGGCCTAACCTAAGCCCGGTCCTTGCAGAGGTAAACTCTGATATTAAACATCAATGAACTATAATGCTATTTGAACTGTGCGAGCGAATTAATCGATATTCCAGTATCATAATCTATGAACCATATACAATTGGACTTGGTTAAATTTTTCTATTGAAAATTCTTTCAAATTCTTGTATGAAATCCCACTAAATCATTATCTCATCTTTATTGTTTCCTTGATAACCATAAGTCTCTCTCCATATAGACGTCCACCTGGGTGATACAGGCAGGAAGTAAGTAATGTAAATTGTAGGATCACAATTGGAAGCCCCCCAATTTTTTGTAGGGGACTTTTGTTTTTTAATGCTCCACTCAGTTTCCAAAACACAAAACGAAACATGGATTAACTTGTCATTTATATGAATGAAAGTATATATTTGATATTTTGTAATTTTGTTTGTTAAGGCTCTGGACGCGCAACATAGAAAAGCTGTGGCCGATATGATTCACAAGATGTCTGAAGATGCACAATTTATTACAACCACTTTCAGACCAGAACTTTTACAGCATGCCAATAAATTTTATGGAGTAAAGTTTAGAAATAAAGTAAGTTAACAATTTAGATAATAAATTTTATCTGTTATAGAGTTATTAGGAGGAAGCAGGCAGTGACGTGATCTTTCTGGGCTGTGAATGCAGTTTCAGTAAATCGTACAGTTGGACTCATTTATAAATGTTAAAGACATCTAATTATGCAGTTATAAAGAAAATTCAATTGGAAGTTGGAAAACATAGTACAGATAGTCATTTCATCTTCTCAAACCAGAATATTACTTTGTTACTCTTGTCCCATTACTAAAAAAAAAACTGATGTGAAACTTGCACACGACTTTCTCTTACTCGTTCCTGTTCATAGAATTATATATAAAATTACCAATTATCTTTAAACTTCAAATTTTGCTCATTTATCCTAACATAAATGGTGGGAGCCAACCCAAGCAAGTAGGGAAGAGCGCACCAAAAACATCACCCCACCCCTTATATTTGAAATTTAATGACTAATTCTGCAAAACTATCAAAAATAAAAAAAAATGGTATTCAAATCGTCAGGCCTTAAAAATTACAATAAGATGTTTGTACGGCAATGGCCAGAGGAGTTTTTAAAGAAAAAAATTTCTTTGTTGCTCCACGTTTCGGGTACCATTGGTGCCCTACTTCAGGTGCTCTGTAAAAATTTATTAAAGAAAATACTTTATTGTACAATTATAATAGTTATGAAAAGTTCATCGATTTATAAAAAAAAAAAAAAAAAAAGAAGAAAGACAATTTCAAATTAAAGAAATATTACCAGAGGAAATTATAAAATAGAGGTGACAATAAAGTAAATAAAATGATATTGACAATAAGATAAAATAAGACAGATAAAGATACTTTTAGGATAGGAGAGGATTGAACGTTGAGACTTTATCTAAAATCAACTTTTTTTTAAAAAATGTTTCAAATAAAAGTGATAGGTTTTATCTGTGCATTTAGCATTCCAAGTTTAAAGGAAATCGTTGTAGCCGTTATCATGAGAATTCCAAACAATTCAAAAACCTATTCTGTAAATTGCACTTCCGGCTAACCGATTTTCTTCAATTTGGTATTCTGTCAATGTTTTTAATGTATATTAATATTATATAGGTGGCAGAACTGGACTGGTACTTTAGAGGAAAGCATTACGGTGGTCTTCCCTCAGAACAATTTTCCTGAGAAAAAGTTTCAAATAAAAGTGATAGGTATTTATGTGTGTAGATAGTATAAGAAGTTTAAAGTAAATCGCTGGATCTGTTTTAAGAAAATCGGGAAAGCCAAAAAAATGATTCAGTATTGTTGATGGTTGATGGATTTTCACTGAAACCTGTTGTGTCAGATGCAGTGGTAGTACCTAAACCGAATATCAAAAATGAACGTACTGGGATTTTTCTTTTTTGAGATATTGTGTTACAAACACACACACACGTACAGACCATGCGCTAAAAACATTTTTTTCGAACTGATGGGTCTCATACCTGTATTTCCGGTGAAAGCTCAATTTCGAAAATTTGACACGATCACAATACTTCCTCTTACCATAGGAGTAAGAGAAAGTAATTAAATTTTTAGCCACAGGAACCAAGAAAGGGACCTAGTCTTGCTGGACCACGTTTTTTATTGGGGGGTGGGAAAGTATGCCGCGGTTCCCACCACTGCTTGAATTCTGGCCTTCGCTACCTAGATTCGCTACCAACTGTTGCTCCCCACTTTTCCTCACGGTGCTGGGTCCACACAGTCAACTTTGCCCTCACGCAAATCGACCCTGAATTCTCGCACCAAAAAGATGAGTGCGCTAGCCACTAGAAAAACGCATGAGGGCGTAACATTACTGAAGATTTTCCTCTGAGAATTGCATTGTTTGAGTCTTCCACTTTCTGCTATTTTTTCAAAAATGGCTACAACGGTTTTTTGTTTTTTTTGTTAAGTTTGTTTAAACCGCACTATGTGATTTTTTTTTTGTTTACAAATTAGGCTATGCACAGTTCTGGACTAGCTGTGTGTTGTTTTGCTCTATTTGAACGTGTCATTGCACAGTTCTTCCATGTATATAACATTATCTTGGTATTTCATTGTGTATCACATCAGATTTATTATTCTCATTTTCTAGGTAAGTCATGTGGAATGTGTAACCAGAGAGGAGGCCTACGATTTTGTAGAGGACGATACTACACATGGTTGAATATTTAAAAGAGCAAAATGATATTTTTATCTACAGACAATAATTGCACTATTGTCTTTATTTATTTAAAAAATTAGACAATTTTTTTCTTTTGTAAATATAAATACAATTTAAACAAGCAAACAAATTAGTTGGCTGATTAAATTAGCCAACTAATTTCTTGCTTGTTTTATTAACAACGGCCAAACATAACTATTGTTTATATTGATAAATACAATTTGTTTTTTATACTTTGAAAGAACTTGTTTTAATGCAGGTACTATTATCATCTTACCTTTTTTTTAAAAAAAAAATTGATTATCTGTTGAAATTACGATAATTAATTATAGAAGTTTTAATTGGGCACTTATTGGGAGTATTTCATTTAATACTTTGGTTGGAAATATATATGTATATAAATTGGGTCCACATTTTATCATCAAATTTTGTCCTTTTTTAATTCTTTTTAATATTTACCAGCAGTTACATCATTAAAAAATACGCAACTTTGTATTTCGAAAAATTCAGTAGGTGTTTTATTTGTACTATTTTTCAGTAATGTTTAATAAAAAGCTATATTCAATTTAAAAAAATTTTTTTTTTTATAACCAAAATCCTAATTTTTCTATAGAATCCTAATTCCTACCTGAAAATTAGTATACAACCCAATTAGGTATCCAATAATTTTTTTAATGAACTGTATACATTTTAGATATAAATGTTGATAATTTGAAACGAACTCAATACTTATTCTTAAACGTTAAAGAAGACAAAAATTGTGTGAATAATTTTGTAAAAAAAAAAAACATGAATAAAAATCAGTGATTTCCTTGAATTAGCGATCTTTCAGAGATGCGAGATATATTTTAGATTTTCTTTTAGATTGTTTTCTATTATTTGGAAGGCGCTGATCATACGAAACTTAGACAAATCGATGTTTTTGCGAAGCTCCTAGGAAATAACGTGCATCATATTGTTAAATTCAATAAAACTGGTGCTTTATAGCCGAAAAATCAGTTATTACTTAACAAACAAGGTTCCGCCACGAAAATAAAGTGGAAATCTCTAATTTTGAATCTTACTGAGCTGGTTGACGATTATAAATTTACATCATTTTAAAATTAAATATTATAAAATTATAAATTTAAATCTTTATAATTAGAGGAAATATCAAACTTCAGAAGGATCTGACGATAAAAAAAACAATGGAGTTGTAGCAGCAATAATTTAGGTTAACGATATCAACCTTATCGATTATAATTAAAATTCCCTTGTCGATTGTAATGAAACGTTATCGCATTAAAGAGGTTATGGAATATTGGGGTCTTTGAGGTTATACGTTCTTATCAATAAAATAAAAATATTGTGAATATATTATGGGAACTACTAAGGCTACAGCGTTTCCCAGCTATAATGAATGAATTAATAATTAGTATTTACGTTCCACGTTGATTTTCTAAAAAAAGATATTTGAAAACATCTTAGGTCGTGTTATTTGTTTAATTGAAGTGAAATGGACACTTTATGCTTTAAATTAGATTTTCCAGTAGTTAGGTAATTTCAATGTTCTTCATAAAATGAATGGAATATATAGGAATTTATTAATATATAGCTTCTTAACTAATATATATGTTTTCGCTATTAGAAAGTATACCAAACAAGATCTCATTAAGTTAAGGTAAGCAGACTTATCTGTTTCAGTGAGGCTATTTTGAAATAAAAAACTCAAATTTTAAAATGTTTTCATTTCAGGGAAGAAGTAAGAGAAATGTTCGACCATGCTTATACTGGCTATATTAAATATGCATATCCTTATGATGAACTCCGACCACTTACATGTGATGGAATTGACACTTGGGGCAGGTTAATTAATGTCCATCTGTTTACATTTGCTTGTGAAGCTAAATATTTTCGTTCTCTCTTTAAAGCTTTTTAATCTAATCAGTGATTATATTGATTTGAATTATAGAATGGCAGTAACTTAAAATAAACTAAGATTAATCATGTCCACACTTCCGCTATCATTCTTTCTCCTCAAATTGCATCCTAATTGGTAATCGTATTAAATACGTTTGGTTTATTTCGTTGCAGTTATTCACTAACATTAATAGATGCATTAGATACTTTAGCTGTGATGGGAAACTATTCAGAGTTCAGAAGAGTTGTCGATATTGTCACAACCACAGCAAATTTTGATGCTAACATAAATGTTTCTGTATTCGAGACTAATATAAGAATTATTGGAGGACTTTTAAGTGCACACTTATTTTCACAAAGGTTAATTGGTTCTGATGCCCCACTTTGATTACCTAGGTTTTTTTTTTTAGATAATTTATTTTTTTTGTTGCATTTTGTTTTTCAAATTACAGGGCAGGAATTGAAGTGGAACCAGGATGGCCTTGCAATGGACCTCTGCTAAGACTGGCAGAAGATGTTGCCCAACGACTACTTGCAGCATTTAATACAAAGACTGGTATGCCGTTGGGAACTGTAAATCTTCGATATGGGGTACCTCCTGGAGAGACGCCCGTAACATGTACCGCTGGAGTTGGCACATTCATTCTTGAATTTGCCACTTTATCTCGTTTAACCGGAGACCCAATTTATGAAGAGGTTCTTACTTTTTAATCTGAATGTTTGAATTAATAGAGTAGCATTTAGTATTTATTATATACAATCCATTTTTGTGAATTTGTTTGTGTTTGGTATAGGTGGCAATGAATGCATTAAGAGTACTCTTTATGCACAGATCTCCGATCGGGTTATTTGGTAATCATATAGATGTGATGACTGGACGATGGATAGCAAGAGATTCAGGAATCGGAGCTGGGGTTGATTCTTATCTTGAATATCTTGTAAAAGGTTCAATCCTGCTACAACGGCCGGAACTGATGGCAATGTTTTCTGAAGCTCGCCGTCCTATTGATAAATATTTAAGAAAGAATCATTGGTATGTTTGGGCATCAATGCATAAAGGACAGGTTACATTGCCAGTTTTTCAATCATTAGAAGCTTATTGGCCAGGAGTTTTAACTCTAATAGGTAAATTTGTGATAAAGTGCATACTGTCACAAATTCTAGGTTGTAGATTTTCTTTGGAGAGAACGAAAATGGAAGATGCATGTAGATGAAGAAGCGGTTACCAAATCAAATCCTTTGTTATCTAACAGAACTATTGGTAGATCAGTTGTTGGCCTATATCTAACGATACCGTGTAAAAGTCGTCTTTAAAGAATAGCAAGGTTTAGGTAGAAGTGAAGTTGTGTATGTGTGAAATGGTGGCCCAGATTATATAATACAGTCACATTTTAACATTATATAATACTATACACATTCTGTTACACATATTTCTGCCTTGAAAAAGATAATAAATTTATCGAAAAGTAGGAATTCATCTTGTTTTTTCTTCTCGCTGAACCTCACGAATTTTTATAATATATACATCGCGAAAGAGCCACCAAGAAATTTTAGCTCACAATGGATCTGACTTTATAGCCGCTTCCTCTCAAATTCACACATGTTACAGTGCTAATTTAATTCTGTTTTTTAAGAGCACACCTTTCTAATCTATTGTTGCTAATGTAAAGGAAATTTACTAATTATTTGAATCATACAGTTGCATTTAGAAATCTGATAGTAATAAAAAAAGGGAATTGTACACATTTTCCAGGTGATATTGAGAGCGCATTAAGATCAATGCACAATTATAATAGTGTTTGGAAACAGTATGGATTTACTCCAGAATTTTATAATATAGCTCAAGGAGAAGCCGGTACAAACCGAGAAAGCTATCCACTCAGACCTGAGCTAGCTGAATCTGCTATGTACTTGTACAGGGCTACTGGAGATCCATTTATGTTGGATATAGGGTTAAACATTTTGAGAAGTATACAACACAGTGCGAAGACTTCCTGTGGATATGCTACGGTATTTTCGTATATATATATATATATACGTCTTAAATATTAAAGATATATATCTTAAAGAAAATAATTAATAATGACATTTGTTTCGTATAATCATTATCATAATTTGCAGATAAAAGATACACGAGATCATACTCAAGAAAATCGCATGGAATCATTCTTTCTGGCTGAAACTACAAAATATCTATATCTATTATTTGATCCGGACAATTTTATCCATAACAAAGGAGAACATGGCCGAATACATACTCTGCCCACTGGAAAACAATGTATTTTAGATTCTGGTGGTTATATATTTAATACAGGTACTATTTGTCATTTCCAATCAAACGCTCTAATTTTGAAAATCTTTTGTGAAATATTATTATTTCCTTCTTTTACCGTCATTTCTCACAATTCTGATTGAACAAATTTACTTCAGACTTGAAATGTTTACTTGCCTTTAATATTGTATAGATGGCGGAACTGTAATTTATACAGAAAATGGTAGATTAGAAGTAAATCTAATCACTGCCTCATCAGAACACTACTAAATAAAATTTTCTTGGAAAAATGATTTAAATATAGTTTTAAAGCTGTTATAATTTGTAATTAGTAAGTAGGTATATTATATATACTGACGCTCACATAGAGGGAGGGATGCTAAAAACATTTCTCGTGCTCTGAGGTCCTCAGGTATGTAATAAGAAAAATCGGGTGTGAAGCACACACGTCTTTCTATTACTCTAATTAATATAATTTAATCAAGATATTTTCTTTGAAATTGCAATGTTACAATGTTTAGTTGGGCTGGCCACAAAAATGTTGATGGGTATTTTACTTGTATACCTGAGCGGCCTTATGTGGAGCGCTCTATGTCAAAACTAAGAAAGCTTGTACAAATTTAATTTTCAACTAAAACCTCCAATACCCTTCTAAAATCAATTTTTCCAGAAAAATGTTTCAAATAAAAGTGATACGTTTCTGTTCCAAATTTAAAGAAAATCTTTGGAGCCGTTTTCGAGAAAATCACGAAAATTGAAAAAAAAAATCTTCGTAATGTCCCACTTCTGGTTGATGCTGGATGCAAACACACAAAGACCATTCGCTAAAAACATTTTTCGTACTCAGGGGACCCCTGCATTCATGTGCAGAACATGCACTCCCATGAAAATTCATTTCCTAAATCTGATACGATCGCAAAACTTTCTCTTACTAGGAGTAGTCAAAGCTTATTTATTAGGTGACCCAAATGTACTAATACTAGAACTTCCAAAATGAATTCTTGTTATTCGTTACCCTTGAATTCACCAGAACGGATTACAATTTCAACCTGTGTAGCAGCGTTTGTTCACAGAAAGTAATTATCTATGACGTGTACAGTATGTACGTGGATGTATGATGTTGAGCTAGAGCTTTCCAATGGGCCGCTAAATCCCATATGGTTGCACACATCAGCTACTTCTGCAGATCCTCTCTGTATTGGTGAGTGGTGGAAGGCTTGTTCATGTTACTAGGCTGGGATCCAGCAGAGCACTAGTTCCTTGTAGAAAAGACGGGCTACTTCACTTCTTCAATAAGCCAAAAATATGTTTATTTATTAAATATCTTTTCCTTCCTTAGGCGTTTGAACATTGGCAATGTGATCCTTCTTAGCTTATTTATCTCACTATCGAAAAGTTACGATGTGCGGGAACTTGCTGTGCCCTCCAGGAATAACTTGGATTGCCTCTGGCCCGCAACATCCCTCTACTAGAGAGTATGCTTTCCTGTGAACCCATAATGACCTCACATGTAATTTTATATATAAGATACTGTAGAAAGGTTCAGCACCAATTGAAGGTGGACGCAAAGCCTCCTCTTTTGCCTGTTTATAGGTCTATTCAGTATCTCTTAATCTCTTCCCTCGCACCTAATTAGCGGTAAACTGTTATGGTTTACCAACGGCTTCAGTTCCATTTATCTTTCCATTATTAATTTTGTTTTGGCACAGTCTCATTAATATATCACCTAGAGCCTTTAGTGCAGCCTGACTATCAAATAAATAGCTACTCTTTTGCCCACTGTGCCCTTGCCGAAATGGCAAAAATTTCAGCCAGCAACCAGCACCCGTTATGAAAATGGCAGCCTCAGAAACAATACTGGTACTAAACTTGGAACCGTGGTCATGATTTCTTTTTTGTCTCTTACTTGTATCAGTATATCGATCAATCTATAATTAAAATCGGTTTATCAGATCTGGTGCTCTCACTGTAGTAATATATTATCTAGTATATTTTGAGAGTGCTTTGTCGGCAGTATTCCACTTAAAATATTTATTTCAATATACTCTACTGTGCCTTCACATATATAACCTTAAGAGTAATTAAATATGACATATAAAATTATAAGTTTCTTTAAAATTTATTGATTGTAATTATTATCACATCAAATGTTTTTAACAACATCAATCTTTCAATTTTGTATATTGAAGCAGGAGCATATTCATTAAATACTACATTTTAATATTCAATTTTTAGACATTTAAAATAAGATAAACCCATTTGGTACATTTGATTTACAGAGGCACACCCAATAGATCCTGGAGCATTGAATTGTTGTCACGATTGGGAACAACAGGATTATAATGAAGCGAACAGTTTTCATTTTAGAGGGGAAACACTTAAAAAGAAAAAACAAGTGAACGAAGACAGAAATGATGATTTGAAGAAAGGTAAATCTTGAAGTTTATCATTTTGTTCCATTTAATTGATTTGAACATCCAACAAATTTATTAATTTGAAATGTTTTCTTATGTTTTGCAGAAGTTACAGTTAATGATGAATCAGGAAAAGAAGATCTACTAAAGGAGTCTTCCGCAGGGGAAGAAATATTAAGCGATGAAGTGAATTTGACAATACCAAATTCTAACCAAGAAGAATTCACTTCAAACTATGATGATACTACTACTGAAGAAAAGAAAACTCATTTGGACGATATATTGAATGAAATAAAGACAAATCATAATATGATTGTGGAAACTCTTCAAAAACTCTCATCAGTCGAGGAAAACGCCAACGTGGAACCAATTACTAATATTAATAATGATAATAAAGAGCTTACAATCGATTTGGAAAATGATAAAAACAATCTCCATCTTTTGTTGAACAAGATAAAATTAAATCATATAAAGATTGTCGCAACGTTGCAGAAAATTTCTACAAGTGATGAAACTGTAAACGATGGACAAGTTTCCAGCGATGATGGTGGTAATAATAATAATAATCAACAAGTAACAACAAATATGATGGAACATAACAAGAATTTAAACAATCTTCTGAACGAATTAAAGACAAACCATAACAGAATTGTAGAAACTATACAAAAACTGTCCACAGCTGAAGAGAATATTTTTCCTAATTCGTATTCAGATATTTCTGGTATGTTAATTTCACCAGATTTACTAAACAAAAAAATATCTCCTTGGAATATAACTTACGCCATTCTTAAAAAAAAACAAAAAAAAACCTATGTACTTCCTCTAATTTTGTGATTCAGACTTTCTACCAGAAATAGATTTTTTTTGAGGTTTCCTGAATTGCAAACCGTTTTTTCATGTTTATTCTCTCTTTGAAATATTGCGATCGTGGTCAGATTTTCGAAATTGTTTTTCACCGAAATACTTTTTCACAGATATCCGGAATATGAAAAAAATGTTTACAGAGTGTACAAATGGTTTGTATCACAGTATATGTGTGAACAAAATATCTCAGAAACGAAAATCACAGGAAAATCCAACTTGATATTCGGATTAAGCATACTGTGGCATCTGATATGAAGAATTTGGTAAAAATCCGTCAATGGGATATGATTTTACTGATTTTTCTGTTTTTATGTGATTTTCTCGGAAATGCCTTCAACTGTTTTCTTTAAACTTCGCATTCTAAGAAAACTCAAAAAAAAAAAAATAAAGTGGACTTCCCAGTTCCAAATTTTGACCAAAAAGTAGGTATCGATTCCCTGGTGCTAAAAGTAATATCAAGCTTGAACTAATGTTTTGTGAAAACCTTTTTTTGGTAAGAACTCGAAATCTTTCTTGATCACAGTAGTACTTTTATGCAATAATAAGAAAAATTGTAAATGAAATTTGAATCATATTAATTGAAAGATTTAGTTAGTTTCACATGAGAATTGTTTATACAAAAAATTATTTGAATTAACATTTGATTCAAAATTCCAGGGCAAAATTTAATATACTTACAAATTTAATATAACGTGCAATTTTAAGATTTGTCAACGGCCACATTCTGAAATATAATTTTCGTATTTTATTACACTGTTTTGGTGTAATTAGTGTTGAAGTTTATCACTGTTTTGCATATAAGGATTTCATGCAGTAATAGTTTATTGATTGACACTTGTAAACCTTATTCATTAGTTTTTATTTCTCTCATGAGGGCAGCATGTAGGTCACTGTAGAGCTCAACCTGTTTTAAATATAAACATAAGCTTTCTGTGAACTTAAATTTTGTTTCCTATTTTTCAAGGTCCTGCAGGAGAAACATCCTCAACTGAAGAACCTATAGATGGCAGTCAAACTGTAATAGACACTGACAACAGTACAACACGTTCAGCAGAACTGACAAAGGAACACGAGCCAACATTTCATCACGCCGATGACGGTATGACTACAGAGAGTGCAACTTGGCCAGAAGAAGCCAATCTTTCTGAAACTCCTACCACAACAACCGCTGCTTCATCTGACGTGGTCACATTATCAGATTATGTTAGACAACTAGTATTGTCCGTACCGTCGGCCGTTCCTAAATTTGATCCGCAAGAGTTGTTGCAAAATATAAGGGAGAATTCTGCTTATTATAAAAATGAAACATATTCAGCACAATATCAACTGTTAACTTGTAAAGCACAGCCATTTTTAATTAGAATAACTATTGCTGGAGAGTTTCTCAATGAAAAATAATAGAATTCTAATGAAATCTGCTGATTTGGGGTATCCAGTAAACATAAATTTTACAGAAACTCTAATAATGGTCTAACTTTGTAATTTTTATTTTTATTATAATTCGTAAAAACTATTGAGATCTTAATTAATGCCAAGTTTAATATTGTTAGTGATTTTTATAATGATTTTAAAAAATAAATTTGAATAAGAGGAGTATGTACTCAATAATAAAATTCAGTATATAAATCTGATGAGACTGCTCTAAGCATAAAATCACATTTAGTAAAATTAAAAAAAGAAAATTATGTCCATTAACAAAGACCATAAAATAAATTTAAAGTGTGATTTGTAAAACATTTCAATGCTAAGTTGATAACACACTGATTGAGTCCGCTCGGACTAAATCTGAGATTTGGATTACAGAGAAAACACTAGAACAAATAAATATGGCATCGAAATATGGAGTAACATTCAACCGAGCCAATGTTTATTGGACTTTGACACTAAAACTGATACACTAAGTTATTTTATCCAGATTTTGGCTGTTTTTCAGCATTCAACATTCTAATCATCTGATGATAGAATATTGTTCTTTCTATCTCTAGAGATTAACCTAAGAGGAATCTCAGTGTAATGTCGCTTTTCAGTTAAGCAAATTTAAGGTTTAGATAAAATCGCTAAAATATATTAAAGTATATAATGTTTGTTTTAATATTTTTAAAATCAAATAATAACAGAAAGCTTAATAATGTGCTGTTAAACAATAATTTAATGTCCTACGATCTTTCTGATGTTATGGTAATGATGAATCTATTTCCGCTTTTTCTAAAACAACCTCAGCAGGTATATGTATATTCCTTAGCATTACATCTTTATTTTTTTTTTTAATGTGAGGGTAAAATATTTCACAACTCTCGTTCAAATAACAGACTATTCAACTCTTGTGGCCAATCTGAACTCGTATAACAAAGTTAAATAAGTCGCTATTATATACAATTTATAAGTCTTAGCTGGTTTCTTTCTTCCCTGGTGTTCTTTCGTTCCGAACGTTCGAGAATCTATTAACTTGTACTTTGTCTCAACAGTTTAATCGCCATCATCCTATATTTGAAACTTGTGACACGATACTTTAGACGTTAAGATTATAGGGCTAGATGTATATTGAAAGGGATGAGCTGACTGCAAATTTCATCCAACAGTGAGCACCTCATTCCATATAAATCCTCCATCGTAGTATTCTGTCACTATCTTTGAACATGTGACATGTGAGGGAGGAACTCTTTTGAAACTGGGCAATAACAAATTTTTTTTTGGATTTTACTACCAAACCCCAAGATATCATATGTAAACTGAGAAATCTATTGATTTAATAGAAGTAACTAATTGGAACTTCGTAAATATTTCAATTTAAATAAATGTGCAGCGCGAGTCATTTTTGTGAATAATCGAAGATCTTTTATTGTAGAGATTCAAATCATTTGAGAGATGGTATTCAGTTTCATATTTTAGTTTATTAATTTCGGATAAATGGGATTTGGACAAGCATATTGTTCATTGCAGCTTTTATACGTATATAAATAGATAATAATCTTCATTATTTAAAAAACTAAATATATTTATTGAATATATTGTTAAAATAAATTGTTTTTATTAAACATTTATAGTTTTATTTAGAAATTTCCACAACTTTTAAAATAATCAGATATCTGTAATGAAAACAAAAGAAATATTATTTTAAAAAAATAGACATATATCATATGCCCACTGATTAAAATTAAATTAAATAAATATGTTTTTAAATATAGATTATATTGCAGAATATAATAATTGGCCGAACGTGAATGTTTATTTTTGTTCACTTCATTTATGAAAAAGAAAATAATATTTAAATTAAAATTAGAAATAAAATACACATATTCTTGTTCAAAGAGTTTAGTGTATTGATCAATCAGAAATTTTCTAGACATATACTATTGAATTTATTGATCTGGAAGTGTAGCTTGCCCGAATAGCCAAACATGAACATCTATCCAAATGAATCACCGCTACATCAGGCATTCACTCATGTTGCTTCACATGCTGATCGCGTTTGGTGGAATGAAAAAGATTATGGTGATGTATATAAAATGGCAAATTTGAATCTTTATAAAAATATTTTAAAACTATCAAATCGACCAGCAAATAGTAACAGTATTGATTTGTTGATGAATAATTTGGAAAATGAAAAGACTATGAGGTCTTCAGTAGGGTGAGTATATATACACAATTTGAAAAAAACAACATATAATTCATCATTCAAAGTTTGTATTCAAAGACGGTATTTTCCAGAAGTTTACATTAGATTTTGAATGATTTCAGATTAGTCTGCGGTGCAGGTTACATCTGCAGATATGCAGTGTTAACCAAATAGGAAGTTATATAGGCAATTATGAGCAGTCCTTTGTTTACTAAAGACGGAAATATCTCCGTTCAGGGACCACGTTTGCCGACCACACTTTCAAACAGAAGTAGCTACCAATTAGACTGTCCTGCAGCCCAGAGACCTTTAGCATATTATAGAGACCTTAGAACACTACAAACAGTTTTCATTAATAAGAAAAACTATAAATAGTCCATCAGAAATACAGTTTACAGTTGTTGGGTATCAGACAGGCAAAAATCTATCTCAACTCCGTAAACCACTCTTCAACCTGAACATTCACCTTTACAAACAACAATCTACAAGCAAGCCGTGCAATTGACTCTTAATAGATATAGACTGCAGTGGATTTGATTTCGCAGTCTCAACACTATCGAACATACATCTCTACGGTTTTAATAATGAATTTTTACTATAAGATTAATTTGCCTCTGACTTGGAACTTTGTTTCGATAATGGTCGTACTCATAAGGCATTTCCGATCTGCCACAAATTAGCCTCCGGGCCAAAACGTTCTTTGAAGAGCCTTCACGAGTGGCGATCTCACAGCCACCATTATATTTGGCTCTCACTACCTTCAGCCATTAGTTGCAAGATGAGGAAGTTGGCCGCTCCCAAACCTTAACCACTTGGTAACAAACCGTTGCGATCCTTTCCACTACCAATTATATGAAGTTGTAACAACTATCCTGAGAAGCCTAAACGTCGTCGATTTTTACCAAATCATAGACACATTCTCAATTCCGTTTTATTCTATTATCATTACTTGTCATTTGAACAAAATGTGTGTACTGAAATTACGTGAATTTCCATTAAGATAAGGCGATAATTTTAACATTTAAAAGTGATTAAACTGAATACAAATTTAAAACCATCTTTATGAAATTACTCTGCTTTCTAGAGCGGAACAGTTTTTTAATTGGAGTTTTGATGGTTGTGAAAGACGCGAGAATAATAACAGCAATCTGATGCAATCTTATCAAGCTTTATTTGAATTGCTTAAATCTAAAGGTTGGATTTGTTTTAACATTCATTGCTTGTATATTTTTTGGTTAGCAAATAAATATGTATATCTAGTTGTAAATACTATTTAATTCAGTTATATTGTGCTCTGTATACCTCATGGACACAATAGTATTCAAGTCTTTATCGTCTTAGTTCTGTTTAATTTACGGTTCTATTACTATTAGTTCTGTTCAGTTTACCGTTCTCTCAACTATATAAATATAAAGTATATTAAATGCATTACTAAAACTCCGACTTTGAAAAGATGGAATAGCCGGAAGTGCCACTTTACTAATTTTTTTGTTTTCAGTTTTTTGAGATTTTCTCCAAAATGACTCCAACGATTTTTTTTAAGCTTGTCATATTAGCTACACATACAAAGAGCTACAACTTTTATTTGAAACATTTCTCCGGGAAAATTCATTTAAAGGCACTTTTGGGGTGGGGTGGGGTGAGGTTTTCCCTCTGAAGTGCTATTTTACTTATTACATAATTCTATCATCCATCACAATTCTATAATATAATTAGAATAAATGTCGAAATCCCGAGTTTGAAGAAAATCGGATGACCGAAAGTGCGCTTTACTGAAACATTTTCTGAAAAATTCATTTAAGAATAGTGACGGGGGTTAGAGTTTTCTCTGAAATGCTACATCTATATATTAGTAAATATTAAGTGTGCTGCTAAAATTCCTTGTTTGAAGAAAATTGGTTGATTGCAAGTGCGAATTTATGGAATGTGCTTTTGGACCATTAGAGCGTTTCATAAACTTGAGAATATACTTGCACGGATCTATCAAACAATTATAACTATGTAAATTGCAATAAGAGAAAGTTGTGTGACTGTTCCATGTCTGTTTTTTTTATTTTGTAAAGTGTAATAAGGAAACGAATGTTTTGTTATAAGCTATTGTTTGCCGCGAGGGTGACCCTAAACCTAAACAGTTTTTTTTTTTTTTTAATTTAAGGCGCGTCAACATCAATGGTCATTGGCGCCCGGAGTCTTCTCAGTGCACTGCCGGCCTCCGGACTGTTCTCTAGCTACAGACAACACTGTCTATCACCGAGCTGGCAGTACAGCTGAAAGAGTAGCACAGCTGGACTCGAACCCGGGTCCTCCGCGTGGCAGTCCAGTACGCTAACCACTTAGCTATTCCCTTCCCTAAACCTAAACAGGAATACATCAATTACCATCTGCAACTCCTCTATTACATGTACTAATATAGTGAGAAATCGTTGTTCATATTTGATTGGGATATATTATATATTCACAGTGACCCGAAGATCCCTGAAAAATGATTCCTATCAGGTCATTAAAGTGATAGTTTTGACTGAGCGAATTTTGGTTCAGAATATTCTAGAAATGAATGAGTTTATGGTTAATTAAGAGTGTCAATCAGTATAATAAAACAGCTGAGTAGGGAAAAAAAGTTACTTAAGGAGATCGGATAATTGGCTTAAAAACTCATTTCTGTAGAAGCTGCTACTTTTCAACGGATAAACTTATTATTAGATACTTTTCTTCGCTGCTTTAATAATAAACAGTGTTGATAAAAATATACGTTCTTTTTTAGACGCCATTGAAAACAATAACAAACCAGTGTTGCCATACAACTTAGAAACCATGGACGATATCATACTCTACAGCAGTCTGCATCAGTCGTCTGTGAAAAATTTGTGGGCTGAAGAAAAATCAAGTAAGAGTGAGTCATCTTGTGTGCTCCTTTAAAAAAAAAAAAAAAAAAACTCGCGTTCTTCTTATAAAAAGTGTTTGATTTTAATTTTTGCTTTCTTTTTTTATGTTTGTTTGTTTCTTGCATTCCTAATTACTAACTTCAATCCCATTATTGAGCGGTTTTGTATTTTTTATTACTTAAAAGTGAGTTGTATTTTATTAAACAGTAAAACAAAGCAATATATTTTCATTTATTTCAATTTTTGTTCTTTTTTTTTTTAACAATATACTGTTCTTAATGGCTACACTGTACTACATACTGAAGGGGAAAGTATAAAGGCCTGCCATTTTAAGGACTTAAATAAGCAATAAATTACGTTTTATTACGTAGTATTATTAGTTTATATTATGCAAAAGATTGTAAACTTTTCTAAAAAGGACCACACACTACTACTTAATGTGAGCGCTAATAATTTTATAACAACGTGTTCTTGATGATACTGGTCCATTGATTAGCTTAATGGCAGGTCAAAATCTAGTGGAAAGACTCAGGACATTCTCTTATGTTCTAATCACTCTCTAATGTTCTAATCCTTAAATTTTCTTAAAGGCTGGATTTTTTATTAAATGCTATTCTCTGCATTACATAAATGGTGAAACCGTATGTCACACACAAATGACACTAGATAGGTCAATGGTCGTAGCGATCCTCTCCGGCCACCTAAAAGAATATTTCTGGAGAAATGTCGAAAATAAAAGTTAAACTTTTTTACATTCGTAGTTAGTATATCACTTTTAAAGAAAATCGTAGTTATCGTTATCAAGACAATTTAGATAATCAATAAAATGGTTATATCCGTTTAGTCAATTTTTCTTGATTTGGAATTTTGGAAAACACTGAATTACCCTTAATATGTATTAGTGGAGGAACTGCGGTAATATGGTTCACTATACGAATGTGATGTATATATCTAAGCTGGCGATGGAGGAAAATAAATCACTCAGAAATAATAATAAAGAAGTATACTAGGACGGACGTGGTTCAGCACTGCCCGACCCAACCTTCAGCCCGGCGTTCACCTTGCTCTGCGTTCACGAGCTGAGGAATGGCCTCGTGGTGGTCGTAGTTAGCAGGGAAGATGGTAGATTTTCCCCAATATTTCTTTCTGGTGAGCGGAAGTTGGTTGGTTTGCCCTCAAGGAATAGTTCCGCCTTCTTCCAATCCCTCACAAGAGCATGCCGACCCAACCAAATGTTCAGTAAAGAAATTAGTTGATGTGAAAGCCTACCGTAACACCGCTTCCAATATCCACCTTCTGAAAGGAACTTTCCTGGAAAAACATGTTGTGGACCTAGTTAACACCACTTGATTGCAAAGGCGGTTAGCAGTTTCCTTCGTGTAATTACATTCAGCCCTATCTATAAGCGGACTATTGAACTAGGACCACGCCACTTGTTGGATACGAACAACTGCAAGTTTAGCAATGATAAGTGGTGTGAATACATTTTTCAATGTTTGTGACTTACACCAGTGGCAACCAACCCGCCCATGTGTATATAGTTGATATAAACCAACTGTATATATATGTATGTGGTGATGTAGCCAACTGCAAAAGAATTCTTGCAACTATTTTCGAGCAAAGTAGAAACAAAAAAATGAAATATTCGTTGAGTGAAGTGGATTTGCGCGGACCAATTTTTGACCAAAACCAAATTGTTGGGCCCTCATAGAAAATAAGTTTGAACTTACTGTGTAAATTTTCCGTTTCTGAGATAGGCTGGCAATAAAAACATAGATTAATTATTAAAAGCACTTTTTAGTCAGGGGGGCCTCAAAACAATTCAGTTGAAATTTTTATTTGATAACGTGGCACGAGGTACAAGGAAACAGTCACAGAGAATAAAACCCCACTCTGTATTTATCTTGTAGGTTTATCTGTTATTTATCTTGTGTAAGTATTACAAAAAAATGTAAACCATGTTACGGTAATTAGTGTGTAGATTCACTTCGGCACGGGTGCCATACCATGGAATAACTAAGCTAAATAAAACCTTGACGCTATAACCCTGAGGAGATAGCGATTTTTGTCGTTATAGATTGCTGTGTTTCAAGATGTCTAAACCCTTCTGTAGGCCGCTTCTACATGGTTGTTTGCCAAGTTTTACTAGTGGGTGATCCTGTGTCGGTGGAATTTTTACCAGCAACAAAACTGTGTTGGCTTCCATCAAAGGCGGGAGAGCTGCTTTCTTCAAATCTTGTTTTGTCTATAAGAGAAGACATGTTGGATTTAGGATGCTGTGAAACATTCACACGACTGTCTCTTACTGCGACCACTACAGCTCTATATCTTTCCTTCATATTTAGACTATTTCCTAAATGTTTTGTTGGCCATATAAAAATAGGTGGTGGGGATTATACTTTTTGCTTTTTGGGGCATCAGTTCCAGCTGCATATGACCACATTGCCTGGCAGGCTGACATTAAGCCTAACTCAGAAACTCTTATGATTAATTTTTTCGGAAAATTTAAAAGATTCAGATAAAAGTGATAGATTTATTTATGTTCAGTTTACATTCCAAGTTTACAGAAAATCGTTGGAGTCATTTTGGAGAATACAAAGCATTCAGTGAAGAGACAGCTGATTACCCAAGGTTGTAGCTATTTGGAATTTTAGCAGTCCATTACATGAACCTTTATATTATACAGAAGGTAGAATCGTACATCGCACTGAATTGGTACTTCAGTGGATATTTAATGTTTGAAGAACTCCAGAACCTTCTAAAAATCAATCGTTGCAGCCACTTTCGAGAAAATAGCGATTAACTGGAAGGAAAAAAATCACTAACGTCAAACTTCCGGTTCTCGGATTTCGTACCTTCGTTCGGAGGCAACAGTTATATCTAAAAGGAGAACTTATCAAGTTTGAACTTCCTACGATTTATCTTTTTCGAAATAGGTATTTTGTTCACCTATAACAAGAGACTATATTTTTGTATATTCAAAGGATCTCTAATATATTTCCAATGAAAAAAGTACAAATTTTCACAAAAATGTAAACGCATTGAAAATGTTTTATGTCTTAGTTTTTGATTGTTGGGAATCAGTAATACCTTTGAATACAACAATATTACTCAACTGAAAAAATATCTATGATGCTATAACAACCTTGACAAAATACAATCACAATCACCTCTTATATAAACTCCACGACAGCATACACTTTACTAATAAAATTATAAAACATATGATTTTTGACAAAAATATTAAAATTATAAAATGCACGTAAACGTTCGGCACTCATCCCACTCCAATCTACCCCCACCAAACCATATGTCGGACGTTCGTTACACTTTTTATCAAACCACTCTCTCATAAAACATTTTCAAAATTGTTGTTAAAACTCAATTTCGAAAAGTGGACTCGATCGCAATACTTCCTCATTCAGAGCAAGAGAAAATTGAAAATCTTGGTGGGAAACCCTAGAAATTTTCTAATTCTGATTGCGACAGATTTTCTTCGACTTTGCAATTATTGCTAAATTGTTAATTGTTCCTTATTTAATATATGTTATAGATGCTTATAATCTTTAAAAAGAAAATGGTAGTCCTGGGAATACAAAATGGTATACATACATATGTACAATCACGGCGATTTTTTTTTTCTGAGTTTTTGAGGATGTTTTCTCTCTTACACAAATCTAAGTGAAACTTTTTGTTTCTATTTAAAGAATTATAAAACAGGTAGGTATTTCCGATTACAATTTAATTTCGAAAATTGGACAAGATGACGATAGTTCCTCTTATAGCAAGTACGAAATAGCAAAACAACAAATTTACCTAATCATCTAATTAGGTTATTAGGTTCTAATAATTTAGGTTTAAATAATTTAGTTATAATACTTAAGCTTGAAATAATTTAGGTTCTATATTTTTTATCGATTTACCCAGTTTTCCTTTATCAAATCTGTTTGTATTTTGTAAAATCTACCACACTCACATGAAAACCGCTTCATATTGTGAACTTTATCGTAACATATCGACAAGTTATATCGGATCAAATGAACAACAAGTCGTATTCTTTTGTGCAAAAAATAAACTAACAGAAACATTTATACTGAAAACAACTTTTCCTGATATAAGAATTAAAAAAAAAATCTGGTATTTTATCCATATTCATTTGGTATACAACCAATAACCCAACAAGTGTGAGTGTAACAGAAATATTACGTTGAAGTGAACTGTCAACACGAACTTGGTGAATTTGCTCTGACGAAGGATGAAAATCCGAAACTAGTCAGGAACCAAACCAATATGCATGCTATGACGGATAAAATACCAGATGTTATCCAGCATTGCGGACCCATCCACGTATTCAACGAAAAAAAAAAATGTTTGGTCATGATAAAATCAGTCAGGCCGATATTATGATGCTATTAATATTATTGCAATGGACCAGAAATTAGAAATTGTTTATTTTTCCTCGATATAACTACTTTAAAAGTAAACAAATATGGGCACTTCAATGAGCGCATTCTTTAGTGTTAATGAGGGAGGTTTCATATTGCAAATCCCAGCTTCATATCAAATTACTGTTTACTGTACTTACAAAATTTATCAGTTTTCGTTGTTTATTTCCCTTCTCATTTTTTTAATATCCATTTTCGTGTTTGTACTAATTCCTTGATGAAGTTAATTATATTAAAATACACTGTACATATATTTAGGTAAATTAATGAATTTTGAATCAATAAACGATAACATAATAAAAAAGTTTTGATAGTGCAGGAACAGCAAGACAGCACACTGTCAGGGAGGTCAGAAGATCCAGACCAGGTATACGACAGTGAACTTAATGCGAACGTACCTGAATTTTATCCATCTGTTTTAGTTCCACCAGTACAATGGTAAACAAAAATACAGTTATTTTTATTGAAATTAATAATTTAGAACAAAGTTACTATTAAAACTAAACGTCACATTTCATTAAATAATTCTTGTGCATAAATTTTACCATCTTAAATTAATTCAAACATTTTTGGCGATTTACTGAAACCTGAGACAGTAGTGTGAGTGATATCTGCTGTATATGAATATTCGTACCCAGGAATAAGCTTCATTTAGTGCGGTAACGCAACTTTAGATGAGAACCGAAAAACGATTTTTTAACATTGAAAATACTTTATGGGAGGATGATTTGATTAAAAGTGTAACGACCGACCCGGTTTGGTGGGGGTAGATTAGAGTGGGGTGATAGTAATTATTAAAATGAGAGCCGAAGTTTTTCGGAGACAGTTGAACGCTGACTGTATTTTATAATTTTAATATTATTGTCAAACTCATATGTTTTTGAGTAATTTTATTAGTAAAGTGTATGCTATCGTGGAGTTTATATAAGAGATGATTGTTTGTGATTGTATTTTGTCAAGGTTGTTATATCATAGATATTTTTATCAGTTGAGTAATATTGTTGTATTCAGAGGTATTACTGATTCCCAACAATCAAAAACTAAGACATAAAACATTTTCAATGCTTTACATTTTCGTAAAAATTTGTATTTTTTATCGGTTGTTTCATTTTTGTTCATTTCATTTATTACATAACTGAGTTATAGTAACTCAGTTACCAGATATTTAGATATTTTTAAGACATTTGAAAATGTAAGTTACAGCAAAAGGAAGGGCGCGAACCAAACAGGCAAAAAAAACAAAACCGAAAAGGGGAAACTTAGATTTAATACAGTTTTGTCCTAGGGTAAGGATATTTAAATGAGCTTTTCGGAGGAAAGGATTTTAAATGTCACATTCGAAATATGTTCTTTTTGCTGGTTACATTAACGTAGGTTACAATTTCAAATAATTTAATTGCTAAATATTAATTGCAAACTAAATGCATGAACCCATGGAAAAAGCGATATACAGCATTATGAAAGAATCGGTCTGTACAGGAGGTACAGCCGAGGACATGTTTGGCAGTACATATACAAAAACTGAGATCAAGCGTACGGCACAAACTAATTATTTCCGCGCATGCGTTTATCTGCATGTTTTTTAATTTACACCATTTTTTAAGGCAACTCTGCCAGTTTGGTCCTAGCAGCCCAGTAAAGAGAAGAGCGCTGGTAAAATGGGTTGTCAAACATTTTATCAGCGCTTGACAGGTTTCTAAGTTCATGTCACCTTGTATTTCGTCAAGGTTGTTATAACATCATAGATATGTTTATCAGTTGAGTAATATTGTTGTTTTCAGAGGTATTACTGATTCCCAGCAATCAAAAACTAAGACATAAAACATTTGGAACATTTGCCCCCATATAGAGGGCAGATAGAATCCTTGGTCACACCTATGCGATAGAGAAGGGCCTCTAAGAAATCATGGCCCGTGGCTATTCTGAAACAGGCGACTGCTACCTACTTTACGCGGGAGGTCGTCGGATATGCGGTCATTTTTATCTTTAAAAGACTCCCAACGTTTGCATTACTTAAGTGGGTGTGTTCTTGCATTGCCGCTTCAGTAAAGTTTTTTTAATTTTTTTTATTATTAATAGGTATTTACAACTACATAATAATGTATCTGGTAAATCTGATGAATGAAACTATGTACAAGAGTGGAGCAGCTGTCCATTGACAACTCTCCAAAATATTTTCAATAAGTGAGGAAGGAGATGTATAACGGAAAATAGGGAATATGGATGAGAAGAGGTTTGGAAAATATTAGAAAGGATTTAGTGAAAGGTTTAATAGGAAAGTTAGGCTGAGAGGGGAAAGATATTTACATTATATACATATTTACATAATTACATATTTACATTTGTTCGTCACTCTGTCAGAAGATCTCTCGGTCACTGACGTTTCAGTCTTCTGACAGGGTTTCCAAGTAGAGTCCTAAGTAGCGAACTTTATCAACAGTAGGTAAGAATTCTCCGTCAAGTTGTACTGGAGGACATATAGCTCGACGGAGAATGAATGTAATATGATAACATTTGTTAATATTTAATTTAACTCTCCACTTCCTGGACCATTTGGTCAGGGTGTTGAGATGGGATTGGAGGGTACGGGTAGCGATAACGGGATCTTCATGGGATGTAAGGATAGCGGTATCGTCAGCAAAGGAAAATATGGATGTGTTTGGGTTGGTAGGAATATCGCTTGTGTATATTGTGTAGAGTAATGGTCCTAGGATGCTTCCTTGGGGGACTCCTGCCTTCACGGGATGGTGGGAAGAAAAGGCAGTTTTTTCTGAAACACGGAAGAATCTTTCAGAGAGATAGGATCGGAGGATAAGGTAGTAGGTGAAGGGAAGGATGCCTTTGAGTTTCAACTGAAGGCCGTCGTGCCAGACTCTATCAAACGCTTGTGATAAGTCTAAAAATGCACCCGCGCAGTATTGTTTACGCTCAAAGGAGGAAGATATAGCATCAACAACTCGGTGGCACTGTTGGATTGTGGAATGGAGACTGCGGAAACCAAACTGGTGATTGGGAATAACTTGGAGGGGTTCTAGGATTGAAAGTAATCTTTTTAGGATTAATTTCTCTAGGATTTTTCCGAGGAAGGGAAGAAGGCTGATGGGACGATATGAAGACGGTAAATGGCTAGGTTTGTTGGGTTTGGGAATCATCTTGATTATGGACGTCTTCCATAAAAGAGGAAAATAAGTTGTTCTCAGAACGGAGTTATATATTTGTGTCGTGTAAAGAATTGCTTTTTTTGGAAGGTTTTTGAGGATAGTTGGTGTAATGAGGTCATGCCCAGGTGATTTATTCTTAGGAAGGTGTTGAATAATGAAGTGAACTTCTTTAGGGTGAAAGGCTTTTGGTGGCAAGGAGAGGGGAAGAGGAATGTTGAAGCCGTTAGTAACAGTGAGTACAGTGTCATTGTCGATAATGTCTTGGTGAGGAATAAATAGTGTGGAGAGGGAGGTAGCGAACAGTTAAGCCTTCTCATCATCTGATATAGCCCAATTACCGTTGGCTGTTTGGATTGGGTGAGATACGGATTTGTAGGATAGTATATTTTTGGTTGCTTTCCAAAGTGATTTGTTTTCTGTTGTCAGGTTTGATGTGTAATATTGTAGTCGGTCAGATCTTAGGTTTTGTAGCTCAGTTTTCAGTTGTCGAGTAAGTTGGTTAAGTTTACGTTTGTCAGATGGATAACGAATTTGTTGCTACCTGTTTCTAACCTGTCTTTTGTTAGTTAATAGAGTGCGAATATGCGGAGGAATGTAAGTTTCTATAGTTTTTGTAAGTGTCTTTGCTTTGCTACTTTTTCACATGGCTTGCTGAATAGAGTGAGTTAAATGGTCAACTGCATCGTCTATCTCTTTTGGATTTTTCAGAGATATATTAAGATCTAGTTTTTGTTCTAGTAGTGTTTGGAATAACTTCCAGTCGGTAGATCCTCTAATTAGTTTAGTCGGAGAAGGAACAAGGATAGGTCTAGTACCTAGTTTTGGAGTCTGTGGTCTGAGGATAGGTCATTCAAGGAAATCACCTCGGCATGAAGGGAAAAGAGGGGGGAAGTTATGAAGAAATCGATAAGGTCAGGACGCTTGTTGGGGGAAGATGGCCAATAAGTAGGTTCGGAAGGAGAAAGATAGTTGAGGTTTAATGAGGACATAACATTTAAAAGAGTATGTCAGTAAAGTGTGATTTTATAATGTGCCTACTTGAAAAAAATGAAATGTTATGATCAGGTTAAGACATTTCAGCACTCCTTTCGGATCTGCGTGATCTGCTAGTGTAGGAGTTACTATTAGGTTTTTTTCAACAAATCCTTATTCTGGTTTGTGATTGCCGCAGCATATAGTACGATAAACATACTTTCCAACAAGATTCAAACCAATGTACAACTAAATATCAGTGTTGCAAGTAAGCTCAAACCTGGATTGGAATAAATCGGAACAATCCGCTGACTAAGTCATGTTTTCACCGTGTGTACAAACGCAGAAATCGCATTCAGTTGGGTTATGCCGAAAATGTAGTTTTCTAAATCCGGCTAGTGGTAATATGAAAAAACATGGAATAATTTACTTTTGTTAGCCTTAGAAAAAATAATTTTATTTTATATTTTAGTACATATTAACGTTTTGACCCCCCCAAACCCCCTTGAATGACTTTTCCAGAAGAAATGTTTCAAATAAATGTTGTAGCTCATTATATGTGTAGTTCACATTCTCAGTTTAAAGAAAATCGATTAAAATTAATATGTTTTTAAGTGTAATAGTAAAATATTGTATGCATACATATTATGCACCACAACCCACAGAAATGGCCAAAAACGAAGAAAATATTTTAGCCAAAATTATCAATAATTATTTTCTGGGATTTTATCCGCCATGCTAATTTCGTTTTCTGACAGGTTTCGGGTTCTCATCCATCGCCAGAACAATGCTATCAGGTTCATGTAGACAGTTGACTTGAACTTTCTATTTCTTTCACGCACCACACTTGTTGCTTGTATCAACTCTCTACACCAACATCACCCTCCTTGCTCTTCACGACGGATAGCAATCCCACATCCACATATTCAATTATTATTTTGCTAGTTGAGTTCTATTTATTTGATCTTGATGTTCTGCTTTGTTCTGTTTGCAGTGCACCAAGATTTCCCTCAGTATATGATGCCACCTATCAAGCAGACTTGTTTCCATTCAAAGATGATGCAAACTGGCCTGCTGGCCAGGTAAGATATTTAGAGAAATTCAAAACTTAAAAAAATATTAAATTATTTTCAATTGGAATTTAAAAGCACTAAGCACTGAAACCTGGAGCATTTCTTTCCGATGATCCTTATCGTTCATAGAATAATGCGTGGTTGTGTAGGAAGACTTGATCCGTCTCTCCTATTTATAATCTGCCAAATCTCTTGTGGCGCTTTAGTACATATGCATTGTGTAAACACGTATAGTGGACACTCTACCAACCCTAATGGTATCTACTGTATAAAATATGTGCTCTACTCTAGTACGTATAACCTCACTAGAGTAAAGCATCAGTAATCTTTTTTATGGGGAGCTCCACCCGACCCGCTGACCAAGAAAAAACCCTTAGCCGGTCAAACTCGCAAATAAATGATCATCACTGTTCTATTTTCGCGCGCTTACCGTCATGAGAGACGACCATAAGTATAGTTCAACCGTGATAATAAATGGTTTGAAAATTTTAATTTCTGTGGATAGTGCATACTATCTACATAACCAGAATCGTGACGGTATTTTGGACACTTTACAAAGATCATGACGGTAGAGCGCACACTATACTAGAATCATGGCGCTAGAGCGCACACTATACCAGCACAGTAAACACATACTCATTCTGTTTCCAGCAACATAGTGTGAACGTTTTACAAAATTCTGAACTAGTTTGGTCATATGAAGAATCAGAAAGCGGAACATCAGCCATCACTACACAATATTGTAAGAATATCTATCTTATAGATTATTACTGTAAGCGAGGCAGAATGACAATCATCAGAATATTTTGTTTTCTTTGTTGGAACAGACAACGGAAGCAATGTGCCGGTAGAAGGCCAGTCTACCACAACCATCTCACACTTGCCTACCTACACGGTCTCACTGTCCAACAGTTACAGCCTGGCCTCAGCTGATTTCCCTGAACTGCCAAAAACACAGGGTGTGTAATCCTTATTTACTAATAGTTATTAAACAAAAACAAAAAAAATCTGCTGTGAAACACTCACACAACTTTCTCTTACTCCTGTTCTCAAAATTATAATTGACAAATTTCATAGTTAGTGTACCAAATTTATTCCAATTCATCAGTGTTTCTATGAAAAAATCGCGAAAACTTAAAAAACTGTTCAGTAAAAACGCACTTCCGGTTTACTAATTTTCTTCAAACTCGGAATTGTGGCAATTTATTTATTTCTAATGATTGTTGTATAGATGGAAGAATTGTGTAATAAACTGAAATAGCAATTTAGAGACCCCCCCAAGTTTCCCGGAGAAATGTTTCAAATAAACAAAAGTTCTTTGTATGTGTGGTTCGCATACTTAGTTTAAAGAAAACTGGTGGTGCCACCTTTGGGAAAATTGTGAAAAGTGAAAAATCTATTCAGTAAACTGGTACTTCCGAAAGAGAAAGTGGTGTGAGTGCCCCACTTCAGATGGGGCACCATATTAGAGAGAGAGAGACCGTCTCTGTGTAACCGCTCGCGGCCGAATTCTTCTCTCTGTTACCCTATCTAAATCTGTTTATCAAAGAGAACACATGTAGAGTATTTCTGTTTGTTGTTCTTGTTTTCTTTTTGTTTATCTATTATTAACATGGACGGACATACAACAATTAATTTGTGAACTAATTTGAAAATTGAAACTTGCACGGTCTCCAACCTCCTCCACAATATAAACAATGTAATATTTAAAAACTGTATTGGTTCCCATGAATGTGATAAAAACGTATAATTTCATTAAATTACTATATTTTTCCTGAACACGACAAATTGGAAGAAAAGGCCTCTAGGGATGAAAGATATGTACTTTAGAAACAATAAGACAAACGTTATTTCCAAGTTTGCTTTATCTTCACAGGGCCGTGGCATTCATACTGTATTTAATATTAACTTGTTGCTTTAATAAGAGATTAGTTACCAAAAACATAGTACCCAGAGTATCCATCAAAGGGACGGTCCTTTGTCGGGTTGAAGAAAACGTCTGAAAAATATTTATAGGAGAATTGAAGATACTTGACCGTATTCTGAAAAAACAGATTGCCGACCTGCCTAATGGCGCTTAGATTTATAATTGAGCCATTTTAGAAACATAGACGCCACCTTTTTAGTTGACTGACTTCGTGTGGCCAGAATGGAAACGTAATGAATGAGCTTCCCAAGAAATTTTGTTAAGAATTTTCTTTATGACTTTTACATAAAAAAATCTGTTGTGAAACACTCACACAACTTTCTCTTACTCCAGTTCTCAAAATTATAATTGACAAATGTTATAGTTAGTATACCAAATTTAATGAAATTCGTCGAAAACTGAAAAAACTGTTGAGTAAAAACGCACTTCTGGTTTACTAATTTTTTAAAACATGGAATTTTGGCCATCTATTTATTTCTAATTAACTTTGTTTGGATGGTAGAATTGTATAATCAACTATGATGGCATTTTAAAGAAAAACATAACCCCACCCCTTCCCTAAAAGTACCCTTAAATGAATGTTCCTAGAGAAATGTTTTAAGTAAAAGTTGTAGATATTTGTTTATATAACAAGTTTCAAGAAAATTATCGGAGCTATTTTTGAGAAAATCGCGAAAAAGTGAAAATAAAACATTTAGTAAAGTGGTAAAGTAAACGCACTTCCGGTTAAACTTGGAATTTCAACAATATATTTAATTCTAATTAACATTATTTAGATGAGCGAATTGTCCAATAAACTGAAATAGCACTTTAGATGAAAAACCTAACCCCTCCCCTCCCCCCAAAAGTGCCCTTAAATGAATTTTTCCAGAGAAACGTTTCAAATAAAAGTTGTAGCTCTTTGTATGTGTAGTTGATGTACTAAGTTTGAAGAAAATCGTCGGAGCCATTTTTAAAAAAATTACAAAAAAGTAAAAAAAACAACTAGTAAAGTGGTACTTCCGGTTGTGGAATTTTGACAGATAACGTACTGTCAGATCCCATGGTGATACCTAACGGAATATCAAGTTTGAACTTTCTACGATTTTTCGTTTTTGAGCTTGCTGTTCACTTACCATATATACATACATATACACACACACACACACACACACACACACACAAAACCCCTTTTTGGACTCAGGGGATCTCAAAACGGATATTTCCGGTGAAAACTCGATATCGAAAATTTGACACGATTACAATACTTCCTCTTACTAGGAGTAAGAGAAAGTAAAAAATTAATGCACTAAGGTTGTAGCGAGAGAATAGAGGGTGGGAATAGTATGGCACTTGGTTCATCATCAGTCTTTGTGAGGTTAAAGCGGCGGCTATCATATAGGAAATCTGACGATTGTTGTTATAGGATATTAGGTCTCCAACGAGCTTATAGCACCAAGTACGGATACAGACTGCATTTTTTGGAGTTTTAAATAATTATAGGAATGTTTAAAGGAAACAGAACAAGGTAAGGTTTTCTAAGGAAACAAATGATTTTTTTTTTTTTTATAGATACTGCAATTGATATTATAAGAAAAACAAACATATGGTTGGAGGCAGCGTTTCCAAAGAAAGATCAAGATTTCAAAAAACTAACGGAAGTGGCTGCTCATTTTGATTCATTAATTAGACAGCTGACTATACCACAGCAGGTTCATTGGTTTCCATTTTGTTTATGATAAGTTTGTTAATCTCTTGTTAAATAATGGGTGCCATTTGTCGGCTCGGCAAAATAGGGACTGTGAACGACAAATTTGCACGAATTTAAAATTAAATGCACAAAATTAAATGAACGGCAAAATAAATAATTCCAACAATATCGCATGTGCATTTGCATTCGTGCTTTGTGCTAGGTTATGTTGTGTTATCAGAGATATTTTTCGTGATAGCCTGCTTCTGTTCGTGGTCACCGACCGGTTTCGGGCGTTCGCCCATCATCAGGAAAACAGTTTTATAACCCAGACTTGCACAGAGCAAATTTAGCTGATACACAGCTGTATAGTAAATAACAATACAACAAATATATAGTACAATGATGGCCAACCTGTTTGATAAGTAGTTTAAAACTGAATTTATTTTTCTTTAATTCCAGCCCGTCGGTCAAATCTTGTATAATTATAAAAGTAAATTAAAATATGAATTATGTTAATAGTATTATGCGTAATAATATTATTTTATTTAAATTAACAATACTTTAATAAAATTTTATTATCTTTTCCAAAGAATTGTTTATTAATATTTTATTATTAAAACGACTTTTAGACCTTAATTTATTTCATTTGTTTAATCACAAATTTGTGGCGCTTTTTTTGGTGGCCGAAAGAGAAGGAGAGAGTGAAGCAATAAATAGACTGTGACCACCTCGTCGCTATGTTATTATTTATTGGGTAATTATTCGAAAAACTGTTAGAAAATGCAGCTAAAGCTAAAGAATTACATTGATAAATTAAAAGTAGATTTTCCTGTGCGGACAAGGTAATTTGCTGCAGTATTAATTGTCGTTATAAACAATTAATTTGTCGTGCTAAGTACATATTCTGGGTTAATTGCGTGCTACACAGTGCCATTAGCTGGACGTATTTTTGTAGTTCAGTTCCTCCTTAAATAATTCACACAAGTGCATTTATTGAGCAGTAATATTTGCTTAATAACGTGCCCGTAGTTTTCATTGAAAAAGTGGAGGATAATAGTAAGGTCTTCCTCCCCAGAGGGAAATCGAACCAGTTCTTCGTGGTTCTTGGTGTTCCTGCAATTTTGACGTTCTATGTACTCGTATAAATACTGACCCCTAAGCAGCCACCACACATCTATTTGGCTTTATACCCACTCCATTTGCATTTCCAACTACACCATAACTTACCAATTACAGTAAACATTTTCGCTGGCTGCAAATGAACGCAACAAACTGCTCGGATAAGAGCAGATAGCAGCTTGCTGGCTACAGGTAAACTTTATTTCTAATTAGCAATGGAAAACATAAACTTCTGAACATTACATTTCTATTTAAGGGCTTAATTTGTTCACAAAGTAAACAACCAGACAGGCGGCTATACAGAGATGTGCTAGCTCAAAAGGAAACAGAACACGAAGAAAAAGAAGATGGTGGACTTGAGATTAAATATGAAGAATTGGAACGAGAAGCTTTGGCACAGTACCGAGCCTCTGAAACTAGCTTAGTGCCGTCTGTGGTTACTGAACTCAGTCCAGAATTAGAGGAGGTTTGTATGCAAGTAATATTGATTCTGATCTACAAACCACTTCGGACTCTGGAGCTATAAATGCTTACCAAGTGTCCCTTGATTTCTCAATACAACATACCTCCTGCAGACTTTCTGTTAGTCGCACCATGTCCAACTAGCGCTTCTCAGGATGTCTTCATCTAAAATCAATTTTATCCTTCATTCTTGCATCCATCATGCTTTTTTGGGGGGCACGCTTACCCTTTCCATTCTGGCTGCTTAGCTCCTTCAAAGATTCTAGTAGATTTGAAGAATCGATCATGTTCTCCAATATCGCTTCATTTCGTTATTTCTTATTCGCCTCGTGCCACTTTCATTTACTGTTCCAGATGATGTTCTTCGGACTATTTTCCTTTCAAAACTATACTTCAGGAAGTTTCTGGAAGAGCTAGGACGTTAGGGCTTCCCCAAAACCTAAATTTCTAGGGTTTGACGGAAGCGCTGCCTGGTGGTCGACTATGAACATTCCACTACAGAATGCTCCACGACACCTATATTTTATATTTGTACATAATATAAAAGTCAACTCAAGTGTGTCTCACCTGTTTCTTTTCTTACGTATATTCTGTTTCATTCAAAGTGAAAATAGAAAGCATTTGTCGCTCTCAGAGGCCATTGGTCCCAAACCCACATGGCGATTATTTTTAGGGCTCCCCATGAAATTATATTTAAAATAAAGCCAAGCACTGATTTTTAGAATTTAGAAAGAGAAGCTTTGGAACAGTACAGTGGCGATTTTCATTTAGAATTAGCTGATGAAATGTTGACACAATCAAAATGTACAACAGCTGAACATGATTCAAATGAATTAGAATCGCCAGCATCAACAAGTTTTGACAGAGATCAACCTGAAGACGGCATGACCCATGTAAAAATAGATGAGGAAGAGAAGTGTATGATGGTAATTTCATTAATTAAATATATATATTCGCTTTATTCAAGTGTTGTTGCAGAAATGTCGTTATTTGGGAATTCCGAATTGGAAGAAAATTGGTTGTGCGATTTCACAGAATAGGTTTTTTTTGGAATTTTCTAGAAAACGGTAACAACGATTTTCTTTAAACTTGCAATGCAGTGCCGCATAGAGGAGAAACGTATCACTTTATTTGCAAAATTTTGCTGAAAAAGTTGATATTTTAGTGGGATATCGGAGGACTGACTCCCAGTTAGTTTAAATTTAAAATTGCACATGCTTTCGTGGTTTTGACATAGAGCGCTCCACATAAGGCCGCTTACGTAAACAAGTAAATATCCCCACCACCATGTGTATGGCCAGCCTAACTAAACATTGTAATATTGCAATTTTAAGGAATATTTCTTGATTAAATGGTACACACTAATTGGAGTAAAGTATTTCACTACAGATTTTGTTTTATTCATACCCAAGTGAACACAATATTCGATTAAAAGTTTTTTCTCACTCAGAGGACCTCAAAAATGTATTTCTGGTGAAAACTCGAATTTCGAAAATTGAACGCGATCGCAATACTTACTATTTATTAATAAACTTATTAACTTGTGGTAATTTTTTTCTTCGTTTTAAAAATCTGTAAAAGAAGTAGAGCTTAACGTTATAAACCTGTCACTTAAATTTGAAACAATTTGCTGGAAAAACTGATTTTAAAACTGAGACGTGTGGTTGGGTTGGGCAAAGTTTGCTTAATGGGTTGAGACAGAGGGTGCTGCCAACAATGTACCCTGCCACCATCTTTATTTGCAGGTAATGCCAACTAAATTTTAAGATTAAAGACAATTTCCTTATAAATAGAATTGCAAACTATTGTTGGGAAGAGAAAGTCATACGAGTGTTTCATAGTAGACTTTTCTGTTTTTAAATAATTTTTTTTAATTTATTATTTGGTTGTTTGTGTTGCAAAGGGAGAACAACAAACATCGCGACATAAAGACAGACTTCAGCATCAACAATTATCGCAAAATTATCAAGGTAAGAATAGAAATCGCCAAAGAAGAGGAAATAAGAAAAAGAGAGGAAAATGGAAAGGCGGAGGCGGCAGTAGTACAGTGGGGGCGGCTTCAGTGGCAGGACCACGCGAGGAAGGCTTCGGCGAGATGAGAACTGAGTGTAGTGGCGCCGATCAAAGGTCGGACACCTGTATGAGCATGTATGATGACTTTGATATTGGCTCTTCTGGTCCTAAAACTAAATCAACTTTTTTCAATTATTGTGAAGAAGAAAATAAAAGATTGTGTGCAGATTTGAAACATAAAGCACTGAACTATCTTAAAGGCGTAGATCTCAATTTAACTGGAGAAATCAAAAGATATTCAAATAAGAATACTATCAAACAATTGTTATATAAAGGTGCACTTCCTGTTCCCATCGTACAAAGTGTAAGTTTTTATTTCTTTATCACTTTTAATATTATTAAATTTCAAAATATTCTAGAGCAAATAAACGAATTATTATTATTGTTATTATTGAATTTCAGTTTTAGATTAAGTATTTATATGTCGATTTGGGGGAATGAAACGTAAGTCGACGTATACATGAATGAGGATTGCCCTTGTATAAGGTTGCTTCACGATATTGCTGACCGCTCCCATAGTTTCCGTCATTCAATATCCCACAATCTGATTGACTTCTCACTCGACATTCCTCTTTCACATTTCCACTTTCTCTTACTGCACTAACACGAGCGTAAAACATTTTCAAAATCAATTTTCAATAGAAACATTTGGTTTAAGGTATCAAAAATCAAAGAAGATTTGGCGAATCGCCTCTCATTTCTCTCTCTCTGTGAGTGTGTGTGTGTGTGTGTGTGTGTGTGTGTGTTGTATTTGAACAGCATGGCGCCAAAACGAAAATCGCAGAAAGTTCAAACTTGGTCACTAGGTATCCGACAGGAAGTTATATGTCAAAATTCCTCAACCGAAACTAACACTTTACTGAATGGATTTATCAGTTTTTTGTGATTTTCTCGAAAACTGCTCCAACTTCATATATTAACTACACATAAATCTTTTAATTGAACCATTTCTCTGGGAAAATTCATTTAACTAGGTTTTTGGAGGTGGAGTGGGATTATGTTTCCTCTAAAGTGCTATTTCAGTTTATTATACAATTCTAATCATGTAAATAATATTAATTAGAATTAAATAGTTTGCCAAATTGTGCTTTGAAGAATATCTATTGACCGGAAGTGCATTTTTACTGAACAGTTTTTCAATTTTCTCCTTGAACACTGGCGGATTCCAATAAACTATGAATACTAAGACCTATACTTTTGTTTACATTTTTTTTTCCCGAGAAAGTCCATTAAAAAGAGTTTTGCGGGAAGAGAAGATTATGCTATCCTCAACAAAAATAAATAAATAAATAAATAAATAACAATAAAAATAAATTTAAATTCTCGTATTAATATAAAATTGAAGATAAGTAAACATTATGTGTTTGGAGAAAATAGGTCAATTATAACTATATAAACTGCGGGAGGAGAAAGTGGTGTGGGTGGTACCAGAGTTCTTTTTGGGGCAGCATTTCTTCAGAAAAAATTGATTTTGCTTTATGGGGGGGGCTGCAGTTTTGTGCCCTATAAAATGATATTTAGTACATATCAATGTAAACAATAATTATGTTTGGCCGTTGTTAATTAAACAAGCTAAAAAATTAGTTGGCTGGGGCCAAAGATCATTTGAAAAAATTTATTTTTTTAAAAATTTAGTCGACGTTTCGGACACCAGCCTTCCCTCACTCAGCAAGTCCATTTCATTGTTGGTGAAATATGTTGACGACCTCTTTCTGACAGTCAATCCAGACCACATTCCATTAATACTTGACACCTTTAATTCTTACCATTCACGCATACAGTTTACTCTAGAAACAGAACAAACCAACCAAATTTTTTTCTAATTACACTCTAATAACACGACAACCAAACTCACAACATTCACATACAATTGGTATACCAAACCTACTTACTCCGGCAAACTGCTACATTTCCTTTCAAATCAGCCCTTACATCATAAAATTAATTCCATCAAAACTTATATAACCGACCATTAACTTGTCTGCACCTCCATTCCAGAACGACAATATCAACAAAATACACATCATTCTACTACAAAATCATTATCCAAATCACTCATCCTCAAAACATTCCGTAAACTAAAAAACAACCCTTCAAAACCACATGCTATTCCATGCCCGAGCCATTTATATTCCGTTCTTAGGTGTCCGAAACGTCGAATAAACTTTTTAAAAAATAAAAAGTTTCTTCTTTGGCCCCAATCAACTAATTTTTTTAGCTTGCTTGATATTTAGTACAATTTAGGTTTTATCTTCTATATAAAATATTGAGAGTGAGTGCAGACTAGCAGGTAAATGGGAAATGTGATGTTGCTGATTGGTATTCTCACTAAGTTTTCAGAATTTTTCTCGGAAAAACGGTTCCAAATATTTTCCTGGAAACATTAACTAACACATTAACTAATAAACTGCTCACTTTTGTTTTAAACATTTTTTTCTAGTAAAATTGAATTCAGGCATTTGGGGGTGGGGGGTGGAAGGCTGAAACGTTAGACTTCCCTTTATAATGCCAAACAATATAGTTATATTGCCCCTTCTGCTGGCAGTTAATGCAACTAAGCAATCAGTAAACATTTTTACTTTTAAGCAAATGTGACATTTACAACTCCTTTATTACAAAAAGAAGGACGAGTGAAAGTTTATTACCTATATATATTTGTGTGCGAAACATTATTAGAGTTGGTTTTTTTAATATTGTATTACTCCTTTTGTCTTAATTCTCCAATATAGTAAACTGATCATTGCGAGCGAATTGGGAAAGTTACAGTGACATCCAACCTAATTAGAATAGGAACAGTAAGATCTTGCCAACAAAGGTCACTCCCGTCATTCTTAGATCCTAATGAACTATAGGCCAAAGAGTTTACTTTTTAGTTTCTCTCTAATTTCTGTGTAATTGATTAATAAAAATATTTGTAGGTCAAATTGGAAGAAATAGAAGACGCAGAAACTTACAAACAATATGCCAAAGAGGTTATTATAATTTCATGAAATGTTCATCAATTTTTTTTTGTTTTTTTAAATAAATAATTGTTTCTGATTTAGGTGGCGACTTCAGCGCGCACTTTACTGTTGTCAATGTTCAAAAGAATCAGAACAGAATTAATGGATACCACAACAACTGGGAATATAATCATCGTAACACCAACCACAGCAGAAAAAAGAAAAGTACGTCATAAAATCCAGAAATGTGTTCGATTATTGGAAAGAGCTGATCATTTGAAAAGAGTACCTAGAAAGCCGGTAGAGTCTGCTAGAAATGAAGTATCTGAGACTTTGAAACTTCTACATCGTACGATGGAGGTGAGCTTTCTTGAAATTATTGTGATTTTGGTTTATTTTGGGGGAAGGGGATAAATGTGAAAGCAAAGAATCTGGCAGAAAGCGTGATGGCCTAGAGGGCAAGCGTCCACTCTTTGTTGGTCAATTGGAATGCCGTCAATCCCAAATACATACCGAACGCTGCAGGTTAGGTCATGATCTGATTTAAGGGTACTGAAACAATCATGGCGTCCATATACTGTACAAGAGGAAACTATCATTAAACACTAAGTAATGACTATTTAAGCGACAGCCAACTCAACGGGAAATATCGGGATGTAAAATTTCAATTCACTAAGTCTTATACTAATTGTCATACTGCCAGGTTTAGCTGAAACAAAAGAACCATTAGCTCATCAGAGCTTTAGCACCTGCACAAACCATCGGCATTTCTAACCTGAACTGAAAAGAAGGCAAAACACTGAGTACTGATAATTCTCGACAGATTCACACTATCTAGGAGGCCGCGCAGGAAGTTAATATGTTAAACTTCTAGGGCTTAACGTTCCGAAAAGCAAAATTTAGCTGCTACCACACCCGCAACATACCCCATAAATAATGACTACACCTAGTATATAAATACTGAAACGAATCTGATCCATAACAGATCGCAATGAATTTTGGCTTGTACAGCCATCTATCTCTTGACTTAACCTGAACTAAAGTCAGGTGCCTTCCAAAGAAGGTGAAGCAACTTATACTCATCTGGACCATTTATCCTGTAAGTCTCTGTTGTCGGTAAATACTAAGATGTTGCCTAGGAGAAGAATTGCTCCAATCTTTTTAGAATCACTTTGTAACTACGATGTCCACATTCTCAGAGCAGGCTAAACCGACAATCACTTTCCTACCATAATTCCGGGGTATATCTGTTGCAATGTCCGCTTATTGGAGTCACTTGCTACTGCTTTCTTGAGTGACAATGCCTTGTATCCATAACAGTATAAAAAATCATGAGTTCAATTTTAGGTTTCCTGTTGATTTAACAGAATTTTCTTGTCATTATTTTCCAGGTAGTCTACGGACTGAAGGAGATCACTAAAACAGCCTACGAGAATATAGAATATTTAAGAAAAAGTAATGAAATACTATTAGAAATATATCTAGGGACTACATTTATTAAGGATAAAACTGAATATATACAGCAGAGAATTTTTAATGAAGCCAGGAATATTCTATTAGTATTACTGTTTCCCCGAAGAGAAGGTTATCTATTAGATAGAGTAACACAAAGGCTAATTATAAATCCAGAAGGTGAACAAATTGGTTATGTGCATAGAAATTATATTACAGATAGCTATGCTATGTTAACAAGGTATTACATTTTTAAATTATTGTTTTCTCATTTATTTGTGTTTGTGCGCTGTAATAATGGAGTATAGTCATTTTGTTGTTTTTCTGTGATACTAACATCTTGCTTTGTTCTCTTGTCTTCTTACTCTAATAGATATATATATATTATATTTTTTTTTTTTTGTAAAAATGGTACTTCCGGCTGTCCGACATTCTTCAAGCTGGAATTTTGCAAAAGATTTAATTACTTTACTAAAGTCTAGGTAGAGGAATTGGTACACTATGAATTGACAGTTCTATAGGTAAATTTAACGGCACTACGCCTTCCGTACTCTTTTTCAAATAAAATATTCGCAGACAAATGTTTCAATTCATAGTTATAGATCATTAAATGTAATGCATTAAGAACTTCAAAGGAGAGCCCTTTAGCAACTTTAAAGGTAGTGCCCTTTCAGAAAAAACTGGAAAAACTGAAAACTTTAGTAAAATAGTATTTCTGGATGACCCAATTTTAACTAAAATCTCCTGTAAGCAAATATCAACTTTTGGGCGGTTTTCGATTTTTGTTATATAAAAAAAAAAAAATCACACCCACACAGACAGACAGAGAGCGAGAGAGTCCAATTTTGTAAAACCACCTTTTCTCCAAACCTCAAAATATTATTTCCTGTGAAAGCAATTTTCGAATATTTGACACGATTGCAATACTTCCTATTAAAATGTTAAATGAAAAAAAATCAATTAAATTATAAGAATTGCTGAAAGAAGGATTATTATCTAAAGAATTACCGGGAGAAATGTACAGCCAATTTTTCAGGGGATGTTACTGCGAGTATTTTAGCCTAGCCACGGACACCACTTAAAATGCTACCTCCCACAATGGGTCTTGCAGAGGTTGTTGATGTACTGTACAACTACCTGGGTTTAGTGAACCCACAGGTTCCACTACTATCACTCTCCCCATATATACTCATTCTCACACTTATACATTCTACACTGCAACAGACATCTAATTCTATTTACAGAGCACGGACACTCAAGAGAGCCCCCATACACCTCTGTGTCTCAATATCGTAAAGAAAATCGTATGAGTGTTTCATATTATGTTCACTTTCTCTCACTGCTAGTGAGAGCACATTGAAGTTTTCACCGGAAATTCACGTTTTGCGATCCCATTGATATAACACTGAACACAAACATTTAGAAAAAATCATAAGTTGGTCAATTACAACGTAAACTGCAGTAAGAGAAAGTCTTGTGAGTGTTTCTCACCAGATTTTTACTTCCGTTTTGTATGGAGACTTGACCAATGTGATTTTCATATTGTTCGAAATTCAATTTTTAGACTCTTGCACTTACTGATTTATTTTAACATATATTTATATTGTTTATGCTCACACGCGTTGGTCTAGTGGCTAGCGCATTCTCGCTTTTGGTGCGAGAATTTAGGGTTTGATTCCCGTGAGGTTTTATGACCCAGCATCCTGAGAAAAAGTGGGGAGCTGCAGTTGCGAAGGCCAGATCTAAACGGCGGTACCCGCGGCATGCTTACATCACGCGCCCTAATAAAAGTTGCGGTCTGGTAAGCCTTCGTCCTTCATGGGCTGTTATACCAAAGTTTATTTTTAATCAAATATATTGTTATTTATTTACTTTTATAATTCATTTTGTTTAAATTAAAGAGGCCCAAACTTGGAATTACTGACACAATCACCATACAACGAAACTGTGAGAGTATTGAACGTATTTAAGTTTGAGCACCATAAAAAGAAAGATTTGTGGGCCAATGCAAACTGGGAACACTGGTTGACCATTGGAAATAGATCTTTTGCTAAAGTTGATTTAACACTTTATGGAAATGTGAACATTTTGTTAATGATGAATTTAGTGGATAATCTACAAGGTAAGCAAAACTCACAACTTACATAATTACTTAACTTAAGTGAAACTGACAACTTTAAAACATCTTGTCTAAATTTCTAATTTTGAGGACTTACCGGAAATATATGTTTTTTGTTATCGAGTTGGCCGCCATGGTTCTGGGTGACCTCATATGTTTACTGGAGGTCTCATCACCCGTAACTCACACACACTTTTTTTCGTTCAGATATATATGTATAAAACATACTATTTCGCATGGTATTCGTTGAAACAATTCAGTTACGGGGAATTGGGATACGTTTGATACTTTGTTTACATTTTTTTCTAGCTTCCTGGCGACCCAGATTTTATATCTTCTCCACGGGCACATTCTGATTATTATTTCTGCCCCTGTATTTTTTCGGCCCCGCAAGATACATACAACCCCGAGATCAAATTGTTAAAAAAAAATTAATTAAACGAAGAATGTGGAAGAATAATTCACCCCGAAAAGTACGAGGGGTGAATTTTATGCGAGGGGCAAAACGAGGTAAATTTAATGTTATCCTCCGGAAAGGATCCAAATGTAAATCCAAGCAGTGCCTTTGTCAGCCTCCAGCGAACTTTATAATGACGGTCTACAGTTAAGCCGAAAATGAATTTTATGTAAAATTATTTCATATAAAAGTGTACGTAGTGTGTAAGTGTTTGTAGTTAGAATGCAGAGTTTAAAGAAAACTGTTGGAAATCGCGAAAACTGCACGAAAAAATCATTCGGTCAAGTCTTACTTCCGGTTGAAGGATTTTTGCCTGCAATTTACGTTTTGGATTCTATGTGAAATAGAAGAAAATTAAGTTCGAGATTCCTACGATTTTTTTCCTTCTTTGTTTTTTGAGGCATTTTGTCCACGGACACATAATAAAACAGAGACAATCGAATCGCTGAAAACAGTTTTTTCAAATTTGAGGTAAACCTCAAAAGAAATATCCCATGAAATCTAAATTCGCAACACTTCCATTTCTTATCAACAGTGAGTAGATAGAGTTTCCTTTAAAAGGACAAAAACATGTGGCATTACAGGTATAAACTGGCCCATAACTGCCGCTGCTATATCCATGCAAACATTTTTACCATAAAATAGTTCCTCTTATTAGGAGTAAAAGAAATCAAAAAAGTTTGCTTTGACTTTGCGTTCTGCTTATCTAAGATATCACACGGCCTAACAGGACTTGCTGTAGATGGAAGAACGCCCAAAAACTGGGCGTCAGTACAAAAGGGAGCAGGGGCTATCAAGGCAATCAAAATCTATGTTTATTTTTTTCATTTGCCTTTATATGATGAATTTAATGTGGTGATTGTATTTGTTTGCTCAGGGGATCATAGTAATTCAAGAAATTATAGGATAGTCTCGCCAAACATAATCAACTTCCGTATACCTACCACCATTGAACAGTATATATGCTACTTTTGTCAGATGAACTGTCCAAGCCAAACTGCCTGTATTAATAATGAGCCAGCCGGCGGATCGTGGTGCGTGCTGAACGAGTTGAACATCCGAGCTCGGTCACCGTTACGGCTGCTGATGAAAACCATATTCCAGGGGATGAAGAGTAGCCAATGTGCTAATGATGAACATTGGCCGGTAACGCCGGCCACCTCCTGTACCCGGATTGTGCAGACTGACGAACAGGAGGACAGCAGCAGCGATGAGAACACCCTCGGTCAGTTCTCCGACCAACAAACTAAACCAGACAGCTTCCTCAACACCAAACAGCTGCCAAAGAAAACCAGAAACAATGATTCAACCTGTTCGCTACAGTGAATAATTATTAAAATTAATTTAAATAAAACTTGCCTTCTAATTACTGTTGTTAAGATTATATAGCTAATTTAATAAAAATATATAAGTATTTTTGTTGTCTATTTGTGCAATGCATATCTTTGTTACCGCCAGAATATAATGAAACACTCACACAAATGCCTCTTACTCCTCCTGATACAGCTATATATATAAGATAACAATTTATCCTCACACATTCCTCCACACAGCTACCTAAACACAATTTTTTCAGAAAAATGTTTCAAATCAAAGCGATTCGTTTTTTTATTCTAATTAATATTATTTACATGATAAATTGCATAATTAATTGAAATAGCTCTTTAGACGAAAACATAACCGCACCCCCTCACCCAAAAGCGGCCTTAAAGGAATTTACCCTGGGAAATGTTTCAATTAAAAATAATTGCTCTTAATATATGTAAGTGATATACCAAGTTTAAAGAAAATTGTTGGAGACAATCGCAAAAGAGGGAACGAAGCAATTCGGTAAATTGGTCTTCCGGTTGAGGAATTTTGACACAACTTATGTCGGATCTCCTGTTTTTGAATTATGCTTTCCTTAATCATGCACATACGCATACACAGACCAAACAGCAACTGTATATCCGGTGAAAACTCAATGTCAAACATCTGATACAATGTAATACTTCTTCTTATAACGTAAAAGGGCATAAACAAAGAAAGAATATCGCCAGATTACACAAACTTTAATATATTCTATATAGAAAGCAAGCATTAGGTAACCATGACAACCATAATAACCAACGGTCAGTATATATTGGCGTATACAATGTATCTTGGTGTGCCAACCCTCTTCCCTGAGTGCTGGGGGGGCTAGCAGAGAGAGAGAAGAGATGTATTATGGAATTAGTACAGGGCGGAGGCAGGGTGGAGGTTATTGTTGAGGCCTATCTAACTGCACCCTGTATATCGAGCCTACTGCCTCACTATGACGTAGACATGACGTCATAGGCTGCGGTCCAAACTCGGCCGACTGCTGAATTGCATACGCCATTACTGACTCCATCTTGCTTCTCTTATAAATTTAGTTTCCAAGTTTACTTATTTATTATTAATATAAATATTTTGGTCCTACCAAATGGGATGGGAACCATTTTATTTTAATTACTACTAATAGAATATTTCGGATTATTTATAAATATTTGCCAGAGAATATTCATTTATATATTATAAATATTTGCCAGAGAATACCCTTCAACTTGATTGTGATACTAATTTACTAGAACTTTCATACATTTCAAAGCAGTTGTGTTTCCTATGGGGGGGGCGAGATAAATTTTCAAAATTGAGTTCTGACAAAAGTATTGAGTTTTGGAGAAAGCTGAATAAGATTTTTTTCTCTGTTTTTTTATTGGTTTACAACGCGCTAGTGCGCGCAAGCCTCCTCAGCAAAAATATTTTCTTATGGCCTGAAGAAGAAAAAAATACTTTTAGCATATACAGGATGACAATAGTAACATGTACCATACAGGGTGACAATAGTAACATGTACCATCCACTTGCCCTGGAAAGTCCACGCCAGATAGAAACAAAATTCCAAATGTTACCTTACTTCATTTTTTCAAGAATTCCAAATATGTGATGAATTATTTGTTTTTAAGCTGCAGGAATAAGATATTTCGAAACCAACTTTCTTATTTCAAATTGGCCTTTTTTGTTAATGAATTCTTGAGTAGATTTCTTTTTTCATGAAAAATTGTTATTGGACGAAAAAAATTTGTTGAATATACGTTGAGATGTTCAATTTTGAATATAGAGAAATTCTCTGCCTTCTGGTTGATATTATTCTACACTGTTTTTGAGTTTATAGTTAAATAAGACAAAAAATATTCGCATTAGTTGTTCAAAATTGGCGCCAACATTCTATAAGCACAAACGCCCTTTTTGTCAAGTTTTCATTGACTGGCCCATCACAGAAACAGGACGGATTTCTTTGCAGGCTTTAGAAATTCTTTTTTTAAGTTCTTTTACTGTGATGACAGGGTTTAAGTTGTCATAAGGTTTATTTTTTAGTATCTTCAGAGGAAGTAATCCAGAGGCGACAACACGAGGGCACGATTGCTCATTGAATAGTGCGATCTAGATAACGCCTTACTATTCTCGCATTATGAGCTGGACATCCATCTTGCTGAAAGTACAGTCGTTTGTCGGCATGGCAGAGGGATATTTCCAAGCAGATCTGGAAGAACTTCATTTAAGAAATGAAGATATCTGTCTGCCATCAATGTTTCATTGTAACAACATTGTTTCAAGTTGATCCCCTATTAGACCGCACCACACATTTATCGAAATTATTGTCTGCCTTCTTGTCAGACATGTACTGGATATTTCATCTACCCATATTCGGAAATGCATTTCCATTTTCGTAGATTTATATCATCTCCCCATAAAATGAGGTTTTTCCTTAATCAATATATTTTATTACATTTCTTTCTTTCGTTCTTTCAGTTTCTCCCGTTTTACTCAAAAATGGCTTCAAGATTATCGTTAAAATTTGCTTAACTAAAATCACTTTCAACTGAAATTTGATTTTTGTAGAATGGGGAAGCTGCAACGCTAAGCTTTGCCACATGAATGCAATATCCGGTATTCCCATTTATGTAATATGATAGTAAATTAGATGCATTACTAGAATTCTAAGCTTGAAGAAAATCGATTAATCGGATGTGCAATGTAACAGAGCAGGTTTCACAGATGTTTTCGGAATTTTCTTGATAACGCAGCAAATGATTTTCTTTAAATTTGCACAGATTTGATTGCTATTATTTTTATTTGAAACATTTTTTCAGAAAAATATTTGAATTAGGCAAAAACTTTCAACTAGCTAATTAAAACTCATGACTAATAGACGGCGCTGCTGTACATTCAGGTACACTTTACTGCCCTAGAAATCAACCACTACAGTCCCAACACCTACATTTATAATGAAGCTGAGACCGGATTAAAAATTTCATATAGCAACATTTTTAAAATTGGAACATAATTGTGTAATCAGAGAAAATCAATGTAAGTGAAAGTACTGTAATCGTGTCAGATTTTGTATATCGAGTTTCACCGGAAATATATGTTTTGAGGCCCCTGAGCCAAAAAAAAGTGGTTTTTAGAAAATATCTATGAGAGTGTGTGTTTGATGTGAACAGCCGAACAGCACAGCTCAAGAACGAAAAATCGGAGGAAGTTCTAACTTGATGTTCCGTTAAGATGTCATTATGGATTCGACACTAAGTTCACTGTCAAAATTTCTCAACCGGAAGTACAACTTTACTGAAGGTTTGTCTTCTTTGCTATTTTCTCGAAAATGGCTCGAACGATTTTCTTTAAACTTTGAATATCAATTACACACATTGAGGCCACAATTTTTATTTGTAGAATTTCTCTGGGAAAATTCATTTACTGCGGCTTTTGAGGGAGAGGTGGGGTTATATTTTCTGATAAAGTGCTATTTCAGTGTATTACACAATTCTAGCATCTAAATAATATTAGTTAGAATTAAATATGTTGCTAAAATTCCAAGTTTGAAGAAAATCGGTTAACGGAAGTGGGTTTTTACTGAAGTTTGACCAGCTTTTTGCAATTTTCTGCATATAAACACCGACGGATTTCATTAAATTTGTTACACTAACCATGAACACAAAGACCTATCACTTTTCTTGGCAACATTTTTCCGAAAAAGTTCATTTAAAGAAGTTTGGAGTAGGGAGGGGGAAAGTGTGTGGTTTCCTCAAAAAAAAAAGCCATTTCATTAAGCTTAGACTCTCCCATTGATATAAAATTGAAGGGACAAGTAAACATTTAGTAAAAGTTATATGTTTGGATATAATTTGTCATTTATATCTGTGGAAAGTGCAGTAAGAGAAGGTGGTGTGCGTGTTTCAGTCTGAGGAGGCGATCAAGATGACTAAATAAATCTTGTCGTACAATTGTTAGGAAAAATAAAAATCTAACGAAAAGTTCTTTTTCTTTACTTTGGCTTCAGATCACTTCCCTATTAATGTCACAAATAAAAATCAGTACAGAACAACGAGCGCACATACTGAAATAAACAAGTTTGTATTTTGTTTTTAGGCGATAGATTCTATTCAATTTTGGTTTAAACTAAAAATCCTTACATAAGATGAGGCTTCTCCTCTCTGTATGTGCCTGCAGGCGCCCTTCCTATGTGAACATTAGTTTTTTTTCACTAACAATCCCGCACCATGTTTTTTTGCCATTTATAGTGATCACAGTCCGCTAAAATTAATCGCACCAACAATTGTGAGCTTTTTCGAATAATGAACAGCAGCTGCGGTAATAGTACATAGAACCTCGATCACATCACCAAACAACTCCAACTATCCAGATTGCTCATCATTTTCGTCTCATATGGATAAAAAATTTCTTATGAATCAAAAAACTAAACTAAACAAGGGTTTAGTTGCACCCAGGTGCATGAACAGGGTGGGGATCCCTTCGCCATTTAATTCTGGCTTTCGCTACCAGGTTCGCTACTAACTGCAGCTTAATTTTAATTCTGGCCCAATTTTGTTCAAATTACCCTCCATTTAGATTATATTAAGAAAGGCATTTTTGAACTGTGAGGTGGCCGGAAGCTCTGTTTGTCTTGAAAGAGGAAGTGTTGCGATCTTACAGATTTTTAATTTGTTTTTCGGAAAAAAATACACTTTTGAGGTTCCCCTAGTACATATACAAAAGTTACGACATGATACGAGGTGTCGTTCAAAATCTGCCACCTGGATGTACGCCAGTGCATGCTTGGTTTTAAAGCCATAAGTTAGCCGGAAGTGGCAATCTACTGAATGATACTCTCGGTTTCTCTAAAATTTATTTTATTCTTCCTTCCGGAAAAATAGATATTGAAGACACTTTTAGTGGTGTGCTGAGACGCTAGGCTCCCCTCCAAATTGCCATTTCAATTTTGTTGGAGATTCATGGAGACGCAACCTAGTGGTTTACAATGAAATCAATTTCAGGTAGCCTCCATGTCTTAAGAACCAAATTATGTAAGAAAAAGCCCAAAAATTCCAATTTTAAAGACAATCTGTCAATTTGAAATATTGACGGTGTTAGAAGAAGACGGTGTGAATGTTTCACCACAGATTTATTTCCGAGACAGTGCAGTCTCTAAATTTTGTGCTGCCGTTAGAGTTCCATTGTGAATCTCTTGCATGCCACTTTTAGTTTTATAAAATGGACTCATGAGTTTGCCACTATGCCTCGATAACTCAAAATAGTATGGCGAACATCTGCAGATCTTAATGTGGAAATGGTGAATGTTGATGGATGTCAATTTGTACTGTTTGCGATGTTAGAGTGGGACATGGTCCACAGACGTCAGCATCGCCTGAAAAAAAGGTGACTAATCCTCCTAGATAGTTGTTTCTAAGGACATTGTGGAAGGAACGTTACTATGTTACAGTTCCCCAGTAAAGTCCCAGATCCAAGTCCTACATCTGACAAATAGAAGATCCCATGACCAGGAATGGATATGTTTGAGCGTACGTATTCAGTCTCAATCACAAAGACCGCCATCTATCTGCAAAATCGCAAAGAGGCTTTAAACTTGTATTTCATTAAGTACCTACCACCTGCTCATCTGATAACAAAGGTTCCGTTCAAAATCCATCAACCGGAACTTACGACCTTACTGCATAGTTCTGTTTTCCTGTTTTTCGCGAATTTTCTCAAAAACAGCTTCAATAAACTTTGACCACGTAATTCTCTAATTTTTTTTTTTTTGAAATATATTTATTTCTCGTAAATTGATTTTAAGTGGTTTTTGGAGGGAGCCTCTTAACTGAAAGTAAAGTTTCAGTGAAATTTGGTGATTAAATGTATCATAAAAACTCCGACTGGGAAGAAAATTGGTAGAGCGGAAGTGCGAAACTTCTCAACTTTTTTTTTCCAGATTTCCACGTTTTTCGATATTGACATTTATCTTGAAGTACTCACTAATTATATCAAGATCTAACACTTGTGTTTGAAACTTGTTTTCCAAGAAAATTGATATATCACGCTTTTCTCAGTGTTTTTTTATTATGTTTCTCTTTTCGTTGATACGATGATCCAATATGATTTCGTCAATATGATTATTGAAGGCAATTAAAAATAGAGAATTGAATGTTTGAAGATAATTTGATATTGATAAGTTTAGTGTGGTGGTTGCAGTGAGTGGAACTTGTGTGTCCGTTTCCTACCACATTAAAATTAGCAAACAGTGACGATTTTATTCATTTTCAAAGAAGGTGATTGAAAATTCACATAAATGAATTTCTATTTATGGATTATTTACAATAGATGATTGCGTGGAGGGACCTGCTAACAATTAAAGTAATATTGCCCATCCCCTTTTGAAATTTCTGAACAAAAGAAAATAAGTTTAAGTGTGACGCGTTAAAAAGTGGGGTATCGGATGGTGGTATTAAGAGCGAGAGGATGGGGTGGTTTGATGGCGGTGGATTCAGAATATCAGTTAGAGAGGACGAGGAGCCATTCAGCGGGAGCGAGCGAGAGAGAGTGATAGCCGCATGACGTCACTGGTACAGCCACCAATCACAGGCCGAGTTCATTCAACATGAGGTGAGCCCGTTCACATCAGTTTAGCCCAGTTCTAGTCCAACCTTCGCGCACGTGACAGTCCCCCACAAAACGAATCACATTCCCTTTAACTTCATTCATTTCCTCCAACAAACAAAAATCGGTCATTCTATAACATTTCATTAATCGCTACTAATATTTATGGACACCCGTTATTTTTAAATTATACCACTTAAAATAATTGATTATTTTATTTTTCCCGTTAAATTTAGTTTTTAAAAGTTGTGTTCTAAAAATATATATATATATATATATATATATAATAAACATGTCCAATACAGCCAATGAAATAATATCTAGTAATAAGCGGAGATAAAAATGTTATCACAACAGAATAACCTTTGAAGATGTAACCTCACAATGACGCGCGGTTCATTGTTTACAACATGTCAGCAGTGCAACAGTGTCACCAACTGTAAGTATGAAAAAATGTAAGTACGAATTTATGTTTTATTTCTCATATTACCGATTTTTTTGTTGTAATTATTTCTGGCTTTGTAGATTACATTTTCTATTGATGTATGAAAATTCGGGCAATTTAGCAATCAAGTTTCGCGCCATAAAAATAGAAAATTTGTGCAAACAATTTTTTATTTCTAACCCCAACTTTTAGTTTTTCTAGCGTCTTCAAGAAATCTTAAATTTTAATTTAGAGAATATCCTATAAATTTGTTTTTATTATTATTTAAAAGATAATTTTTTTTAATGCACTGTTTCTTTAATGCATTTAAAATATTTAAAAAAAGAAAAAAATGAAATAAAAACATTTTGATACTAATTTATTAAGAAGGGTTGGCGCTCAATACGCATCAATGACGTCAATGCTAGGCTTTGTGACGTCATACAGTTGGTTGATCTGACGTCATGCGCGTTAAGTCCTTATAGATGTATTAGAAGAGGGGTTGGTGATGTTTTAGTTAAGTGTTCACCCGCTTTTATCTACCCCTCTACTCGGCAAGAAAACTTGAAATTTTGTTTTTCTTTTAATTGTTCAATGATTTTTAATTTAATTGCTTTTTTTTTTTAGTTTATTTATATAATATTTTTATTGTCTAAATTTCGGTTCTCAGAAGTCGAAATTATTACTACTTTTGACAAATAAAAGAAACATACATAGAACTAGAAATCATACCATTAATGACGCGTAACCGCCAAAATAATGACGTCTTCACACAATTTACCATAAACAAGTTTGTGCAACAATGACGCAATATTTATATATTCACAAAGCAAACTAATTTTTTTTAAAAACGAGGTTATTTCCTCGATTATGTGAGCTATTAATGGAAAATCTGGAAACTATTATTTTTAATTAGTTTTTATGAAAATTTGAGTTTTTAATCTAAAAAACAAAAAAAAAACGTAAATTTAAAGAATAAACAGAATTGTTCATTGCTTTAGTGATTTCATTTATTATTACTCGCATTTTTTCGTGATTATTGTTTCTTGAAAACTCTTGTTACTATTTAATTCTCTGCATTTTAAGAAAATATTTCAAATTTAAAAGCAATAATATAAACCGGGAATTGGTGTTGGGATTAATCATATGCTAGACTCACTCTGACTAAATTTTTATGAACTAAATGTTATATATTTTGAAATAATATATCGAATTTTGAATCTAATTGGCAAACAACAACAGCAAATTAGAATTATATTTATATAATACATGAGACGCTTTAATGTTTAAAATACTATCAGTTACTTTTTTGTCAAAAGAAATAACGTAAATCTGACAAATTTTTACTCAGGGGGCGCCGCAAAAATTTTGGTAATCCTGTTAGCTTTCATGTATATTTATAAATCTTATCTTTCAAATTAAAATTGTAACTTTAGGTTGTCTGATTTAAAAAATATTTCGTAAGTTTACCAGTTTAAAGAAAGCATATGTTTCGAATAAACTTTTGACAAAAGAGACAATAGAATGTATTCGCTACTAAAAATGTTTCGAACATATTCTCAAAATGCAACTCAATTTCTTATGCAACTGCTAGAAATTTAGTACGATCCAAATTTAGAATTTTATTTCGATATCCTTACTTAACGAATGATAAGTTTTTTATGTAGGTTAGCCCTAGCATAAAATTTTATTTCTGTTGTTTATTACAAACAATTGCGATAGATTTTGCAATATTTTATGTTTTGTGCTAATATATGTTTAAAAATCATTACTCATTCGTAAATAAACAATTTGTATTCCTTCAAACAGCAAAATGTGTGTCTAAATAACATAAATAAAATGTATAAATTAACTAAGCCTCTCACGTAAAATACTTCTAAGTTTAAAAATTGTTATTATATTAAACATATTGTCACTGATGAGTATTCAATTAATTTGTAACAACTCATTAACTTACCCAAATTAGAAAAATCGGATTTTCGTTTTCTTCTGAATTAATCTACTGTTTTTTTCACTTTTGTTTAAATACTTTTAAATAATAATTAGTTTGTTCGATGTAATGATTGATAAACAATTAATAAAATATTAATTGGATTAAGACAATAAACAAATAATTTTGGGTCTTTAAAACACAAAATGTGAATGGAGAAATGTTTAAAGAAAACACACTCTACGATTATTTTGAAAGTTTAACGAATTTTCTAGTGGTATAGTACACTGTAAGGTTTCACTTGTACAGGTTTCATAACCTTTATTTTTTCCATGATATTTCGCTATTATCCTTTATTTACAAGTAAGTTTTTGTTTTTTTTTTTTTTTTTTTTTAATTGCTTATAAGTTTTTTATTTTTGTTGTCAAATGTAAAAATAAGCATGTAAAGTAAGGAATTTGTTTGAAAGCTTCATTTATTTTTGATACAATTTGTTTCAATATCATTATCTTTATTACAATAAAAAATTATTATTTTTTTTTTAATATTTTATTAAATTAAAATTGGATTTCTCAACAAAATAATTTAAGTAGTATATTTCCTTCTTAGTATCAGCATAGATTTTCGTCTTCTATCATTCATTTTTGTTTTCAAAGTCACCTTATTCTTTTGCATTTTTATATTTTAATTAATTATTTCTACTACTTTTTCTATTTTACATCTGACTTATTTTGAAATTACTAATATTCACAGCATCATAAAGCCAATTTTAATTATTAATATACTCACCGTTAAATTGAAATTTTTCTTGAAACTGAGGTTGTTTGCTTAAAAATAAAGAAGAGACGTCCAAACGAAAAACATTATTCGTACATGTTCTTGGCGAATATGATGAAGACAGTAGTATTCGTCTTTATGCGAATATTTGTCATGAAATGCGAAAAAAACAAGAGATACTGTTAGGCTGGTTAAAATGATATTTCTGATAAAAAATATTTTTGCAATTATTTTTTGCTATAAAAAAATCTCGCAAATCAACGGAGGGAGGATCAATTTTTTTCGTGAAAGCATTTTAATTTATTTACCTTCTTTGTTGGTGAAAGTTAGTGTTGATTTTCGAAATCAGTTTATTATATATAAATTATGGAAAATAGAAATAATGAAACAATTGAAACTTTAAGAATTAAATTTTTGAAATTGATAATTAAATTTTTCAAGAAATCTCAAAATTTACTCTCCATTATATTTTTCTTGAATTATGTCGGAAATAAATATTAAAAAGAACGAAATTTGATGAGAGACAAATGAATGAATAAGATTTAAGGGGCCTCTTAATTTACACAATTATTTCAATATAGAAATTAATGTCAATCAATCCAGAGATAATCAAAGATGGTATAGAATATTATTTTGGACTTTTAAAGCATATCTAATTAATAATAAGAAGAAATGTCAAGTATTTCCAGTACAGTGCATTTGGCTTAAAAAAGGAAATTCGAAGAAAAGATAAGTTGCGACACGAAATATTTGAAGATACTGATCAGCTTTTTTTTTCCTGACAATTGAAGAGAAACCACAATAACAAAAAAAAAGAAAATGTAAATTTTTGTAAGATTGAAAAAAATTAATTCGGCTTAATCAGAATAATTATAGAAGTGAACTAAATAGTCTTTCCATTCAGTCCATAAAATATTTAAATGTTCAAATTGTCTGAAAATACAAAAATATTATTTTGAGGAATGAATTTTAAACATAATTTTGAGGAAGCACTGGTGAGCCGGTAAAGGAAGCTTCCTGTTTTCCTTAAATTAGATCAATTTCGGATGGATTTTCATCCAGCGTCAAGCTTCGGATGGACTCTGATGATGGATGGAAATCTGGAATTGCTCTAATTTAAAGATAAAAAGTATGCTATGATAGATTCAGTGTCACATATTATCCAGCAATATCACTGGACCAAATCGCTTCATTTGGGTTTTGGAGGATGCGCTTCATAGATATTTTAGAATTCGCTTTTCGTAATCTCACTTCTTGTTGAACTAATAATTCTTTATTAAGACCATTCCTTTATCTGCTCGTAACAGTAGTTCTCTTGTTCCACAAACATAACACACTAGTGGAATCAATCTTAGGCCGGGTTCAAAAGGACCACATCGGAATGCGGTGCCTTGGAAGCAGTGGTCCTTTGATTCTAGATGTGACACATAAGTTTTGCCCTGAAGACCGCTGGTTAAGATACAAAACAGAGTAAAGGATCAGCCAAAGAGCCTTTAATAGGGAAGTTAGTTGTGTACGGAACATACTTCTGCAGATTTATTAAGAGCAGCGAGGCTTTCCCCCCCCCCCTTAGTCTTCAAATATTTATGGCTGGAGCTTTAAATAAAATACTGGTTTATTTTTTATGATTAATTTGTAAAAAAAATAGAAGAATAGTGGGGATAAGTGAGTTTACAAAATTAACACTGAAGAAAAAGCTCTAACAATGAAATAAGAAGCAGTTCTTATCAGTGAGACTGGGCGTTTGGAAATCTCAAGCTCAGTGAGGAAACATGAGGTTAACATCTTATCAGCAAGAAAAGACAAAGAGAAACTCCTATCAAACACCGAAGAGGAAGCTCAATCAGGGAGGCTTAACTCTGTGATATAATCCTCTTGGAGCCACCTCCCCAGTTAGATACACTTTGTGAAAAATAAGGAGAAATTTAGACTTGCGCTCTGATCTCTTTATCAGTGAGATCTGGCACAACGTTGCATTTATCGATGATTTAAAACAGTGGGATTGGTCCAAGCAAAAAACCAAATGGAGCTCCTTTATTAGTGATGTATGAGAGAAATTAATTATTTTCAGTCAGATAAGGTATCTTGAGAACTGATATTAAAATAACAAGTCTTCCATTGATCCCACTGTTTTAAAGTAGTTGAAGTGGAATTCTTATCAGTGATATGAGACAGAGGCGAGCTTTCCTTCAAAGAGATATAACAGAAGAAAGTTTTATACTGAAATTACACCGAGAAATTCTTAACAGTGAGCTAAGACAGAAATGTTCTCAGTCATCACTGCTACAAATAACAGAGGACGGGTTCTCACCAGGGAGATATAACAGTAGGAAGGTGTTCAGTCGGTGAAATTAGGACAGAGATTCCATATCCGTAAAAACGTACTATTTGAATCTTCACAGACCAGTTTTATTCCTCATTATCATTGTCCACATAGCTTGCATGCAATGACATGCAGAATAAAGTGATCTTAGTTGCGGTTGCCACCCCAAGGTGAGGCATTGAATACAGTTCATCATCAGCTTGAAATAAACTTGGAAGACTATAACGGCTTGATTGCCGGCTGGCTTGAAAGACTACGGCGCACCTGTCTAAGCAAATGTGATTTCAAGCTTATGTCTGTAAATCCTGGTTCCCTCTTCTTCCATCTTCATAGCCTTATCACCAGTTTTCTGAAACATAATCATAAATCAACTCAGAATTGTATATTTTCAAAACAACAAGAACTTCATTGGCCGAGTTCTCTTAAGCATTACTGAAATAGTCGAATGTACTTTTTAAAAAGATTAAGAAGAACTGGAATTTTGACAGATTTTGGATAAAATTCTATTAAAACCTTAAAAACCCGGCTAAGAAATGACATTGGCTAAGAAATGACAATAACAGATCTTGTTTTTAAATGAACCAACACTTAACTTTTAGACGGGTTTCACAGAAGTCGATTATTATATGTAAGGAATCAGCTGATTTTGAATAAAAAATGATTACGAATCTAACCTATTATATTTCAACAGAACTGCATAGAAATGGTGGCTGATAATGGACAAAAAAATGTGAATGCTGCAAGAATGAATACTACTTTGAATGTGGTTGCAGAATCTTGAATGTTACTATAGAATCTTCCATTGTCAGACCCGACCAAAACTCCTAATGGTTCACAATGTTTACAAATTGGGCTAACTCATTGAATCATCGGATCTCTTTTATCATTCAATTTTTATAGAAAAATGTTTCATTAAAAGTGATAGGTTCTAATTAATGTGCATTTAGCTTAAAAAAATCGTTTGTTGCAGCGTTTTCGGAAAATTCCAACAAAAAAAAAATGCAGAAACCTATTCTGTAAAGTTGCATTTCCGGTTAATTTTCATTAAACTTGGTTAGTAATGCATTTAAAGTATCTTAACATGGGCAGGTGGTAGAAGCGGATATTGCCCTGAAGTGGCACTTCAGAGGAAGTTCCTAAAGCTTAAGATACATCTTTTCCAGAACTCTCCCAAAAACATCAGTTTTCCTGGAGAAATGTATGAAATAAAAGTGACTTCAAGTTTTTGGTTAGTATGAGAAGAATTTTAAAGAAAATCGTTGTAGAAAATCGCAGAAAACTGACCAAAACTTTCTTAATCGGATGTGAACGGTTGGTTGTAGTTGAATATCAAGTTCGAGCTCTTCTTGTGATCATTTATAACTGTAAAGTATTTGTTTCACACACACACAAGAGTAAAGAGACGCTAAGCATTTATTTTTGTTTTGAGGAGGCCTCAAGAAATCTACTTCTGCTGAAAACTAATTTCGAAAGTGATACGCTTGCAATAGTTCTTCTTACCAGGAGTAAGAGGAAGTGACAAAATAAAAATATAGTAAATCTGGGATGAATTGACTTGTAGGAGCTAGATCCGGAGTGCCGAACAAAATCCGCGATATCCTCTTAGATTGCTTCATACTTTTCCTACTGACAAGTTAAGGAGATTCGCCCACCTTATTATTTGGTCAAAACAGTGTGTGTGGAAATGTTACGATTTCGTTTTACTGAAGAATACTGAACTAGGTGAATACTGATCAGCCGGAAGAATAGAAAGCAATCTAGACGAACAAAAATCAGCTGTTGATGTTGGACCATTTCTAAGATCTGTGCTATTTTTCCAGCAGGAACAACAATATCTTGAGTTTTTAGGATTCCTTTGGCTATTATTCAGTAAAATGCTATGAAATATTCGGTATTTTGGGTTGAGACTACCCTTCCTTAATTTATAGCTTGAAAAAAGTTTCGGATAAAGTTACAATATCAATTTCTGAGTGTTGATTTCAAGTATCAACTGCCACTCTGAAGAAGACTATGGCCATGTTCAGGGAGACATTGTCTTCTTCCGCTAAACCAAGAACGCGGTCTCAACCAGAAAAATACAGAATTTATTTTCTAAAAATATCAAGAATATTTCTCTGAGTTTGGTTCTTAAAGTGAGGAATTTTGTTTCTTAAAAAGGAAGTACTAGAGAACAACCAGGAAGATAGCTGTCTGTAGCTTTATTAGACATCTTTGCAAATAGTTCCATAATCATTGCCAAAGATTTGCCAAAATCTTAGTTCCTGAGATTTGAATTACCAATATTTCCCACTATTGGTTTTTTCTGATCTTGCGCATTGATCAAGAACTGATCGGAAAGGGATAATTGTTTTGTCACACTTTCAAATTTCAACTTGACTATTTGTTTTATATGTCAGAACTGCCTAATTAGGCATTCAATCGGGTCTAATTCCATATTTGAACGAGGTAAAAGAGAGATTAGCTTCGTTCGCTGATTGCGTTTCTTTTTTATGTTTTATCTTTATGTGGTCTTTAGCTTTGAGCGAATCAGCAAATGAGGCCATTTTTTGGTCATAATGTATTATGTAAATATATATCCATTTATAGTAGATTTTCTCCTGTTTATTTTGGACTTGATACTGCCACCAGATAGGGCAGAGAGTGTTCTGCATCTGGACGGCAGATTTTTTTTGGGACGTGTAATTTTTATAAATATAGTAAATAATAAGTTAAAAAACGTCTTATTTTAATTTTCCTTTAAGCACTTTGTACAAGCTAACAACTAGCTAACATTTAAGTTCTCCTCTATTTCTGGACTTTGTTTCTTTCATTGAAGGGATCATTTATATTTTGAAGCAAGCTTAATGCTTTGATTAATGCAGCCCTTTAAAATTTAACAAAAACAAAAATAAAAATTCCAATATCCTCAAAATTCACAGAGTTTCTCTTATTGTAATTTGCATATATATCTAATCGATTATCTAATCGATAAAATTTCCTTGCAAATAGGAATCTCTCCAAAATATTTGGTTGTGTAATAATATAATGTTGTGATATTACAGGCAGCTTTGCTACAAATTTAATGCCCCAACTATTCATCCATCTAACCATTTGAAATTCATTTTTCTCCCAAAAAGTTATACAAATAAAAGTGTTTAGAAACTTAATTAATAAAATTAGTATATCATGATTAAAGAAAAATCACTGGAAAGGCAATATAATTCATAATACGCGTCTTGGTCCTAAGGGCACACTTTATATTAACAATGAACCGTCGACAGGAGATCACTTGGCACTATCTCTTGGTGAATAGGCTACTGTTTTCCAGGCTGAGGTTTATGCTATTTTTTGTTGTGTTTTAGCTGAGAGGGTACGTAATAATAACTTGAAAGGTGTTTGGATCTGCTCGGTCAGTCAAGCTGCGTTGAGGCGCTGAGCTTCAGTTCCATGTTGCTACTAGAATGTTCTAAAAGACTACAAGAGCTTTCTTTTTTGAAGCATCTATCAGGTCGTGGGAGTGAGAAGGTGGATTGGTTTGCCACTTTAAGCGTCTTTCTCCCTTTCATTGGTCCCGAGCCTGCTCTTGGTTTGACAAGCTTCAAGTCATGGGTAGCCCATAGCTTCTCATCGCTATGGATGAGAACAGTGGGTTGTGGGCATTGTGATTTAAGAAGACCCTGTACCTAATGGGGCTCTTGCCAGACCTCTCTTGTAGAGTCTGTGAGACAGAGGAGGAAACACCCATTCATCTTATGACAGATTGCTTGGGTTGTGAGTTCAGGACTTTTGGTTGGAACAGGATACCTTTGGAAGAGCTTAGGCTATTTCCCTTTAAGATTATAGTTCGATTTGTTCGAACTCGGTGAATCCTAGATGGGTTAGACCCTGGTATGGATTTTCTTTGGGATAGCTATATGGACACTGGTGCTTAAAATACATGATTGAACCGTATATTACATTAAAATGATTGTCTAGAGGGGGCCCCAGGGTGGCAGCTTCCCCCCAGAAGAACTCCTTCAGATCAATTTTTTCGAATAAAATGTTACAAGAATATGCGACCCTACTAATACTAGATTTTAGAAAGAAACTCGCTGGCATAGTTTTTGAGCAAATTGCGAGAAACTACATAGACCATTTAGTTACTTAGTAATGATGCCGTACAAGTAAAGTGATTATTATGTAACTTTTTAGTTGGCGTCTCACTTGATTACTAAGTCTTTACTTGGAGCACTAAGTTCCCTGCTTCCTGCAGTTTCTATCTATTTCGTACCTGAGTTATATGCTATTTAGCCTACATAATACACTTACATTCACAACCACACATTAATGATCATTCACTATAATAAATCTTCAGTTTTTCTTGTACCCACGGGCCATAAAAATCAGGTATTTCCGGTGAAAGCGCGATTTCGAAAAATTACTTTGTATTCCGATTATAATAAGTTTTCTGGATGTAGCTTTTTAATACATTCTGGTTCCGTTTCTGTTGAAGACAGCGACACTATGCTCGGGTGTATGCTTGTGGCATCCCGGCAAGGAAGTAATAGTAGGATCGTTTCTAAATTTTGGAGGAAGTTATCACAAGCAACAATCTGACAAAGAGTTACAGGTTATAATAGGTTCACCGGAAGTACTATTTTAGTGAATGCTTTTTCAAATGTTCTTTTGCTAATTTCTCGAAAATAGTTTCAACGATTTTAATTTAGTTTGGTTAATACGGTATACATACAAAGAAAGATATCCGATTTTAATTTAAATATTCAGTAGTGTACTCTACAAACAAGAATGGCAGCATACCTTATAGACTGTCTGCCCATATCGTACGCTGCGACTAGCAGCCCGGCTTTCAAGTCCATGACAGGCATCTTTTTTTTTCTATGAATCCGGCCGATTTCGGATGATGTTTTGGATTTTGTCGGATTCTGAAACTGGTTTTACAAGGTTTGTGTTTGTATTTGAGTAAGTTGATTCTATACTGATGTTTCTGTTACATCTGAGTAAACTCTCAAACTTGTCCATCAATATTGCGACTGTTGATGTAAAAGTCAGTTAAAAAAATTTGATGTGAAATACTCACAGGACTTTCCCTTTGAAAAATTTTCTTTGGAATTCTTATTGTTTTTAAATTTCTTTGGAAAATTTGGAATTCTTACTATATATTTAGTTTGCATCACTGTTAACAAGGTTTGTATGTGGTAATGGGGATTGTATGTGTTGATTTTTTTAGGACACTAAGGTTTACCTGAATGTAAATACATTGAATGTTAGCGTCGTGTATCAGCGCTATCTGGACTGGACGACTATTTGGAAGTTTAGATCAATCTCCACCACATTCCACACAGAATATCTAAAAGCAATTTCTCCGGAGAAATATTTCAAATAAATCTATGCAGTTAGTATTCCAAGTAAAAAAAAAAGTGTTGAAGTATACAATAATATAACAAGCAAAATGTTGATGGCTGTGGCCAAAGAAAAAAAAGCCCTGAGAAAAGAATCTGAGGAAGGGCACGAAAGGTGTCCAAAACGTCGATAAATAAATTTTAATAGTTAAAAAGTTGTATTTCTGTGGTCCCAGCCAACCAATATATTGTTAGTTTTATTAATAAAGGCCAAACGTAAATATTCTTTATAGTGCAATAATATAGTTTTAATGGAAATATTTCCCCAGTAGTAATGTTCTCATTGAAATCACCTACTTAATATAGCATTGTCATTAATTACTAAATATTACTGGACATTTTGCTGGAATAATAGTTTATATCTCTTGGATTAACTAAATTCGCACGTGCAGTTGACCGATTTTTTTAAAACTTAGAGTTCTAGCTAATTGTTTTAGTATCCCTTAGTGTGGGAGCGTAACGTGGTAGAACCGTAAATATACTGAAATGGCTCCACTTGGAGGAAATGTGAACGTTACTGCCCCTCCGCCCCAGGAGTATTCTAAAAATAAATTTTCTTGGGAAAAACTTGTAATAAAAGTGATAGGCATTGTGAGATTACTGCGACTGGTTTTTTTTCATGTATTGAGATATTCTGTTTTCTCAAGTCATGTGCAGACTATTTTCTATACAGCACTTTTGTGTTTCGTATTTAGAGGACCTCAAAACAAGAATATCTGGTGAACATTTGCCACGTTCGCAGTCCTTACAGTAGTAAGAGAAAGTCTCAAACATCGTCTCAGCATTGTGAACGCTACCTATGTCTAACCTGTTCAATAATTAATAAATATATTTCAAAATTTCCCGAATTTGAACAGAAATTTGTTATATGGAACTGCTCGTATTAAGACCTGGAATTGTGCTAGTCAAGTCCTTCTGAGTGCTCTTCAATAAATTTGACTATTATGTCTGTAATCTGAGCAATTAGCCATGGCGATATATATATACCACAAAAATATTTCCATCTCGTCTTTCAGTTTAGATACTGGAAAAATCCTGCCAGTTGAGCAGTTTTCCACCCAACCCAACAGGATTCCAAGAAGAAAATGTAGTAAACAGCTTCAAATTTTTGGTACTGATTTTCTTAAATGTATACACATCTAAATCTGTTTTGAAATAAGAACCGATTTCGGGAAAATTCGCTAAAGAAATCATGATATCAAAATAAGGTTTTCCTCTCCAAATTTTCAGCGATGATTTTGTTTTTCAATTATCCACGCAAGATATAGTAAACCAAAAAATCTGGTATGAAACCTGTACAACTTTCTTTCAGTGCAAGTTCAGATTTTCTTCAACCTTGGAATTTGTTTGTTACCATCAAACATTGTGCACATGTGGGGTGGGGGCTATACCTTACAATAAAAATGGCACTTTTGGCGGGAGGCATGTCTTGACAGGTCTTCAAACTTTTCCTAAAATCAAATTTATCAGAAAAAATACAAACAAAAGTGATAGGTATCCATATACGTCTAGGTATAACATATAACAGATGCATCTTTAAGGAAGCGCATTCAGTGTTTGCCAAGAAAATCGCGGAATCCAATCAGAAATGTTACAGTCCAGATTAACCGATTTTAAAATCAGAATGTTGTTAATACGTTAACATTATACAGGTTGCTGTTGTCTCATTAACGTTATATAGGTGGTAGATCCGTATAACATACTGAAATGGTCGTTAGTCGGGAGCCTTATCGCATCCCGCCATAATCACTTTTCCCAAAAAAATGTTTGTGCTGTATGTACAGCTGTATATACAAAGTTTAAAGAAACCATTAGAACCATTTTCGCTAAAACTGATGGAAATCTGCCAAATAAAATGGAACTTCCGGTTAAGGTATTTTGACCGCCACGTCGGTATCTGTTGGCATCCCATCGTGATAACCAAATTAAGTATCAATATTGAACTTGCTACGATTTTTTTCGTGATGGAATTAAGCTGTTCATATACATACACGATCCGCGCAATTTTGAGACTCAGAGTGCCTGAAAATGTTGCTTCCGGCGAAAACTCAATTTCTGATACAATCTGACAACCAAAGCAACACTTTCTCTTACAAAAAAAAAAAAAAAATGCAGAAATTCCTAACTCACTTTTCCTCCCTTTAGTGGGCATTTTTAAAAAATGATTTCTAAATATTTATTATAATTATTAATTTCTAAAAAGAAATTGAATATTAAGAAATCGTATGGTTTTTAAAAAAATGTTAGAATCAGCTGTCTTTTATAAATATTTGGAGGTTACGTTATGGGAGGTGTTGCGCAAAAGGATATTTATATCTTGTGTTTACAGAGGTACATAGATTTACTCGTACATATGATAATATGTAAGTATTAATTGCAAATATTGTAAATAAACTATAAATCTTTTGTTTAGGAATGAATTTCATGTAAATATTCATTCGAACGGCCTGTGTTCTTTGTAAAATTTAAAAATAACACTCTCATTCTTTGGAAATAAGAAGAACCTAGTTTTCCAATTTTTAAAATTAAAAAAAAAAAAGAAATTAAAAATACACTTAATAAATGTAATTAACAAACCAGAACGGATAATAATTAGTAGTACAGGGAAAATACTAACTGTAGGAAAACAAAGGATTATTCAAAGAAAATCATTTACATTATATAATTTGAGAAAACTTATATCAAATTGGTGATTTTTAATAATTAATTTATTAAATGCGAGGAAAACGTTTCCATTACGATTATATTATTGCGCATAATATTATTATTTTGATTCGATCAGCAGAATTAATCGATTCTAAGTATAAATTTGTTCATTCTTTCTTTTAAAATAGAAATATTTCAATTTTTTTGCTAAATTTATCCGAAAAGTTTGGAAAACCTATGCAATTTTCATTGATTATTTGGAAAAATTTTTAAATGTGCTTATACTAATTTGGATTAGCTTCATTTTTCATTGAAAGTGTTGTTCAAAACCTGATATTTTTTGAGAAATCGCTATTTAAGTAAATTATGGATGATCGTTTATAATTTAGAGATGGTTTAATAAATATATGATCCAATCATGAAATAAGCAAAGTATAATTATTGGAATTTACTATATTAGGTGGTAGAAAAACTAGAATGAATGAAATCATGTGTTAAACAGAAAGTAAAAACGCTTAAGAAGTGTGTATTGAGCAGTTTAAGCATACCATCTGCAGTTTCATCTATACTCAGTAGCATCTGTTTTCATCTATACAAATTTCTCCTTAGAAAAAAATGTAAAGTTGGAAATTATAGTTCATGAACGTCCATAAATTGAGTCTTGTAAGTAAATAGTAAATTTATGGAATGAGACCCGCAGTACTGACAAGAGGAAAACTACCGTTTTCACTCATTTTGCCATTTTCTTGATTAATACTTACTTCGCAACAAAGGCAGTGTTTCATTGTAAAGGAAACGTCTGTTCTTCCCCTCCCCAAAGAAAAAAACTTTGACAAAGTTGTCACTTTGAGCAGAAGATTCACCGGATGTTCTAATAAGTATTGGCTGAGGGAAATTTACAAAAAAATCATTTGACATATGAATGTAAAATTTACTAAAACTACATCAAAAATTACGAAAGACACCTTAGGTTTGTTAAAAAGTAAAAAGCCCAGCGAAACAAGCTATAATACCTAGAATAAACTTAATGCCTACTTACTAAGGAAGCATGTTTCTCTTAAATTCTGAGATTGTGTCCATTACAGCATGCAATTCTTGATTGGTTCCGACCAGTTTTGGATTTTCAATCGAAACGCTAAGTCTGTCGGAGGAGAAATTTGTGAGAATTAACCAAAGAATCATACAATCTCAAAATCACGGCCCACATCTTTCTATCAAGAATTGTAATAAATTTGTGTGTATTTATGGAATTTATGCTTTAAAGCTGTGCTTTGTGCACCTAATGAATTTGTCAAATTTCACAACCATAGGAAATAACGGAAATACTGGATGTGAAATGTTGCTTAAATTTTACAACAATTTAATTGTCTAGTCTAGTTGTTAGGTGGATGACCTTTAGAGGAACAGGTTGGTAATTTGTTGAATTGATCTCTGGGATTTAGAAAGTTATACAAGGTTCTGATGAAGAACCGCAGCGAAGATAGGGCTGAGAACATGTTCATAGAATCAGTATACTAGAATATCATTTAGTAACTTGAAGCTGATGCCAAAGAAACCCATTTATAACAGTGAAGATTACATCTTGAAGTGTAAATAACTGCATCGTCCAGATCACATTTTGAAGCCCAGGGTTTGTAAAGTGAATCAACAATATGTCCCAGAATGATTTAATTTCGATAGCTGAGGTAGTAAAAAAAAAGCTATAACTTAGTATCAGAGATATTTTCCGTGATAGCTTGCTTCATTTTGTGGTCGTCAGTGATTGATTCAGTGTTTCTTTTTATTTCCAGCAGTAAAACTGGGATATTATTCGCATTTATGATTCGGTAAAGCCTTTCTTTCATTGGTTCTATCAGAAGTTCTTCTGCTATAGGCGTTTGGCATTGCCACCAACTTTTTGCTGCAGTTCTCAGCTATTATAGTCATGCAGGAAGCAGGGATTTATAGAAATTCAATACATTAAAAAACTCAGCCTGTTGATATTCTTTAATGTTGGTGGACTTTAAACTGGTCTGGAAAACGAACATTTTTTTAAAGAAAGCAGAAATAAGCAGCAGAATACTGTGACATTTTTGCTAAAAAGAGTCCCATATTTTATTTTCTGTCCTTTATAAAACATCATTTAAGATGCGGGACCGAATGCTTAGAACTTTAGATGTCGACAAATATTATATGAGATAAATATTAAAACCTTAGAGGAAAGTTTTCTTAAATATCTTTAGAAGAATAGATTGTATTCTATGTTGGTTAAAAATGAATACCCAGACTATCAAGGCTATATTACGGAATGAAGATGAATAAAAGCTGCAGGAAGACTCTTCAGCTCTCTCAGGATCGGCTTCTCAAGAGAACCAGAAGAAATAGTATATAAGAACACCTATCAAGGAAGAAATAGTATATAAGAACACCTATTAAGCAAGTCCTGGACGCTAACAAGTAAGATGAGGAATGAAATTCAAGCTAGGAAATGCAGTACATGCGCAGAATATAAGGAAAGTCTAGATGAGATCGCATTATAGGAATAAGACCAACCCGGTTAACTAAAGTCCTAAAGTCAGCCTTAGAAGTATACCGGGCTCAACCAAGCGAACCAATTAAAAAAGAATCCAGTCCCTCGAATCAAAAATTCTCCGCTAAATCACCCAAGCTCCATATTACGTATTACTCCAACCTGACCTTACACAATGACCTAAAAATCCCTTTCATCACAGAAATGATATCTTCCCGTTACAAAAAAATTCCATGAATTCCTCCTTCATCCTAACCTTCTCGTCCTACAATTGATCTCTTCCCACATTCCAGGTATCTCCCCCGCCGACTGAAACGCCTGTGGCCGCGAGACTTACTTCTTCAATAACCAGCTGCCTAAGTAAACATAAGGGACATTCCTTATTTTCTTTTATCATTTTTGCTTATTGTACTGTATATACAGTTGTAAAAATTAACAAAAGTATAAAAAAAAAGTATACCTTTCTAAGATATTGTTCTATTGCTACTAGCCTAGGCTGCGTTGATTACCACTATATCGGAAGAATGGATGAATTCTGCGAGGATCACATATGAGACTAAAGTTAGTAGCAAAATACCTCGAGAAAGGCCTGGAAGATGCTTTTGAGAGCTAGTTTTTGGCAAGAAGGTGATAGCTGATTTTGAAGCGAGACAAGTGGAGGGAGGCTTACAAACACTCGCACTGCAATCAGCGGTAAAAGAGGATTGGATTGAGAAAAAGAAGAAAATCAAGAACGAAATCTGCGTTAAGTGAAAGAAAGGACGCTACGATAATGTATATCCTGCTATTTAAGCGCTCAACATTATTTTGCCACATTAAGAATTTTTACTTCGAACTGAGCAGAATTCCATTGCAAAAATTGTCTAACTCTGAATTTTGGAAAAAAAAGTGTTCCTTCAAGTAGAGAAGTGAAAATTTAAAAAATGCCTGTCTCACTTTAAGACGAAACGACCTTTTCCCAAAATCTAATGATACGTTATGGTATTCTGAAGCCAGGATCGTCTCACGCTCATTCCACATCGTATAATAATTTTCCAAGTAATCAGCGAAAAAACTATAATTAATTAGATAGTCACTACAAACTATGTTTTGACGTCATTACTACTATATTAATTTATTGGTGTTAGATCTCTACTCGGTTTGATAGATCTGAATGCTTATTTCTTTCCAATATATCTAAAATAAAATTAGTTCTCTTGTAAACTATCTATGTGTAAACTATTCTGAAATAATTATCCTGTAAACTTGATGGTAAGTTGCTTGATATTAATTAAAATGACTGAAGATTGTCACACCACAAAACTGACGAAACGTCAACGGCTAAGACTAAAATTTGTTGTTCTAAGGCTAATTTTCGAGTATTCATCGAGATCTTTTGATTTTCTAAGGTTCGGTGTTTCTAAGGTCTTTTGCTACTAACTTTAGCTTCATATGTGATCCTTTCTAACCTATATTCATCCATTCTTCCGATATAGTGGTAACCTACGCGGCCTAGGCTAGAAGTAATAGAATACCTAAGAAAGGTATACTTCTATGGCTGATTTTAGCTGTTGTCGCCTTGTTGACAGAATGTTGTCGTTCTAAGGCTGATTTTCAACTTGTTGCAAATTGATTTTCAGAATTAAGTGCCTCAAAAAAAGTAATGATTCTGTTTTTATCATCGCGCTTTTTTATCTAGAATAAACTTCTAGGGATTTATTAACAGTTGGCAGTTGATTAATGAAAATGAACAATGCTTATGGATATGAAATGATGAGGTATTGAATTATTTTTTAAAAAATTTTATCGATTTGATTTTTGTAAAAATTTAAGAATTTGGGATGTGGTTAACAAAAATAACGGAAAGTTATCCGTAAAAATAGATTGTAAGTTATCCAAGAAAACTGTAAGTATTTACCTGTCCTGGAAATTATCCCCGTACTCCTCAGGGATCTTGGCGTTCCGCGTTCCCCAGCTATACAACACTTGTTCACATCTCCAATATTCACTCAACACATGCAGGCCCTACAGTGACGATTAATGTGTGCTTCTATTCTTAGACAGGGTCTATATTCTGCAGACAGACATTGATAACCAAAGGATCCAAGTAGAGCATTCAGGTGGCACAACTTTTGGACCACTTGCTGGCCTATAGACACATCTAACTTTGAACATTACGTTCTGGATCTCTTGTGTGGTTAATATTGATTTTACCCCCGGGAAAGGCGGTGGATTTATACTGTTTTCAATCAAAACATCCTTGAATATGGGTGAACGACCGAAACCAAGATGATGGTCACAAAATAAAGCAGGCTGCACGGGAAAATACTTGTGACATTTCCCATTGCGAACCTTATCTCCCTCATCATCATGATTAAACAAAGTTTCTAGGGCCGAAGTTGAAGAGATAAGAATCTTCAGCAAGATTTGCTATGATATTTCTTGACCGGCTAGCCTAGCAGAGAGTGGTCTAGAAACTGAAAAGATATTTTGCCAGATTATAGTGTTTTTTGTTAATATTTTCCAATTATTTTAAAAAGAGTATTTATTTTCCGTAGCAAACGCAAAGCAATGGCAAAGTTTTGAAATTGATTTGTCACCATAGCATATCCACCGTTAGTACTGCCATCGTAATCGACAAACCTTTCAGTCAATAGCCATGAGTGCAACTTTACTGAACTTTTTTGCTCCCCACCCCCCCAATTTTTCGCCATTTTTTCGGAAATCGCTTTGATATATTTTTTTTTCAAATATATAATTGTATGTATAACACATATATAATGTTATACTTTTGTTTGAACATTTCCTTGGGGAAATTGATTTCTGGGTTTTAAGAAAATTTGACTCTTAGAACCTTAAACTTGCAGTAACAAGATTTTAAATTAGATTTTTCTGAATGATTTTTGTTGTCAATTAGGATATAGATGGGGTAGTTGTCCAGAAGGAAATACCCGATAACGAAATCCGTGGAACCATCACATCAATTGTCCAAGAGAATTTAATTGCAGGTCTTGTGGGAATTTAATTGCAGGATATTTGATGATGGTTGTAAGAAATGTCCCGTTTAATGATGTATATATACAGGGTGACCAGAGTTATATGCTCCACCCACTTTTTTTTTAAACGGCGGGAAATTTCGAAAAAATAGAAAACACGTATTTAATCATTTTTAGTCTAGTTTATTTTCAGTGATTGATCCATTTTTTTATACCCCAATATCCCGAGATACAGCATCCAACTTTTTTTTTTCAAATGGAACATTATATTTTTTTTTGCATATTTTTATAGTAATTGAGCCTCTAAAAAAATAAAAATAAAAAAATTTAAAATCGGTTAGGTTTTTCAAAAGTTATGGTAATTTAAAATATGAAAAACAAATTTCAGTTTAATGTCAAAATTACCTTATTTTTCTTTAAAGAAGCTCTTCAAACTGGACACTATCAACGGACAGGCAAGCCAAAGCTCTGGACTCCCACGCTCTGTTTGTAGCAGCACTTAGGTGGCAAAGTCAACATCTAGGCAGGCTAGAGTTATTCGACGTTCCATATCTTCGACTGAAGTCATGGGATTAAGGTTACTGTACACTTTATTTTTTAGATATCCCACAAAAAATGGACAAAAATGCACAATTTTATGGACTGATGAAACAATGGCCTTCTTAATCGTTGGAACTTTAGAATATGGGCAGAAGAAAATCCACAAGTTACCTTCGCCACACGCCATCAGGTTGTTTTTTCTACAAACGTTTGGTGTGGAGTTTTAGGAAACCTAAAACTAATCGGCCCATACTTCTACAGAGGGAACTTAACTGGTGAAAGGTATCTAACTTTTTTAAGAGACATTTTGCCAGTTCTGCTTGAAGATGTTCCTCAAAACGTCGGCTAGATATGTATTTTCAACAAGATGGTTGCCCGGCACATAATGCGAGAGTTGTTCGACGTTACCTGGACAGAAATTTCCACGAAAAGTGGTTAGGAACTCATGGTCCGATCCAATGGCCACCTCGATCTCCGGACTTAACCCCAATGGACTATTTTTTGTGGGGATATCTACAAAATGAAGTGTACAGTAACCTTAATCCCGTGGCTTCAGTCGAAGATCTGGAACGTCGAATAACTCTAGCCTGCCTAGATGTTGACTTTGCCATCTAAGTGCTGCTGCAAACAGAGCGTGGGAGTCCAGAGCTTTGGCTTGCCTATCCGTTGATGGTGCCCAGTTTGAACAGCTTCTTAAAACAAAAAAAAGAAGGTAATTTTGACATTAAACTGAAATTTGTTTTTCATATTTTAAATTACCATAACTTTTGAAAAACCTAACCGATTTTAAATTTTTTTATTTTTATTTTTTTAGAGGCTCAATTACTATAAAAATAAAAAAAAATATATATAATGTTCCATTTGAAAAAAAAAGTTGGATGCTGTATCTCGGGATATTGGGGTATAAAAAAATGGATCAATCACTGAAAATAAACTAGACTAAAAATGATTAAATACGTGTTTTCTATTTTTTCGAAATTTCCCACCGTTTAAAAAAAAAGTGGGTGGAGCATATAACTCTGGTCACCCTATATATGGAGACAGATGAGTGATGAGAAGGTAGTAGGTTGCTGACTCGTTGTTTACTGGTCGTAAACTGTTGTAAAACTCTCTTATAGGGCTAGCTCGGCTGTGAATATATAGAATCTCCCACCCTAGGCTGGCCTAGTTAGCGAGTAACTAGATTGATTCATTTTTGTGTTTCTCCGCTCTTCGGATCCTATTACAGAGCCCAGTGAGCAAACTAGGAAGGCACCTAAAATGTGTATTAATAAGGCCCCGATTTAGAGGGTGGAGAACAGCCGTAAAATCAGTTTTCGTCCAGAAATATTTCAGATAAATGGCCGAAAATATGTAGAGTAAATGTTGTCAATTTCAGGTTTTTTATTGTACTGTGCAGTTGCTCACTTTGACATCAATTTTCGAAAGCAGATTTTTCATTGCATTCATTGACCGCAAACCTTGTAATTTACATTGCAAACTCTCCTTTCTGAAAAATCTGTCACGATTGAAGCTTTTCTCTTAATCATAACTCTTCCTGGAGAAAAGGAGTATTTTTTGAAAAATCAGTATTCTTCAATATTGGCCAGTTTTCCTGAAATTTAATAAAAGAAAACTTGGAAAACCTATCATTTTTCCCTTTACGGCTTTTTACTTAAACACCTCTGATTGCGAAAAAAAAAATTTTCTTAACTAATGTGTACTTGTGTATGTATGTGTGCGTTTAAATACCATCTTGTACCCAACACAAAGGTTTTCAAACATCGGACCGTGTGTTTTGTTTCAGTTTTTTCGTGATTTTCTCGAAAACAGCTCCACATTAAAGATTCGACAGAGTTCTGCCTTGCCACCGATGGCCTGGGAATGGGGCACCCCACATCAGCTATCCTATCAGAAATATTCCTACAAAACATGGAAGTACCAAAACGTACCAAAACTGGAAGAGGAGTTCGGGGTAACATTTTATGCAGTTACGTGGACGAGTCGATCCTTATACTGGAAAATGATATTGACATAGACAAATTGTTACATTACCTTAACAATATAAACCACAAAATAAAATTCACGCACGAAAAAGAAATTAACAACACTCTCAACTTTTTAGACATAAAACTTACAATAAATTGGAGTGCGGAATGCACAGAAAACCAATCACCACCGATACAATCATATCACACAACTCCAACCATCCTACCCAACTAGCTGCACTGAGACATCTGACGAACAGACTTCAATGTATACCCCCCACACCCGCGAACTACGAACAAGAATTACAGACAATCTACAGTATAGCCAAGAACAATGGGTACAGTGCAAATGTCGTTAATAAACTCCTCAGAAAGAAACACACGACTGTAGTAGGAATAGCAAAGAAACAAAAGACAAATTTGCGACATTCACATACATCGGAAACCATACGTACAAACTAACGAATTTTTTAAAAAACTGGGCATTAAGACAGCCTTCAGAACTAACAATAAATTAGGCAACAAAATCCGCACTTGTATTACTTTGGCTGGAAGGCAGAAAACTCAGGGAACGATTTGCCGACACATCAGATCATACAAATACAACAAAACTGACCCAAATTATGCCAATAACCTACGTAAACACGAACAAACACAAACCCGACGGTATTTCCACCACGATAAAATTTTATTTCACCCAGGCAAAAAAGGACGACGACTAGACGTACTGGAACAACTTGAAATATATAAACACAAGACACAAAACCTTATAAACGAACAGACAAACTTCGCAAGTGAACAACAAATAGTTTTCTGTTTAAAAACCATAAAGATTTTAGTTTTAGTTTTAAATCTGCAAGTTTTGAAAAATCAGTATTCTTCAATATTGGCCAGTTTTCCTGAAATTTAATAAAAGAAAACTTGGAAAACCTATCATTTTTCCCTTTACGGCTTTTTACTTAAACACCTCTGATTGCGAAAAAAAAAATTTCGTCTGTTCCCGTCTGTATATACGAATCATAACTGCCTTTAAGATGTACATATGTGAATAATATATGCAAGTCGAGAAAATAAAATGTTAATGCGGAATGTAAGTTACATTAAGCTTGGTTAACACACTTATATAATAATTTTTCAATGCTATATTTATAAAAAGTATGTAATTAAGCTACTTTAGACTTCTTATGTTTTGGCATGTAATAACCCATTTTTAGTTATATATGCGTGCGTGGATGGCGTATGTGAATGGTGAAGGGTGAAATGCGAAGTATGTTAGTGTTATCAAACAACCTGCTTATATAGATTGATTGATTGTTTATTTTGTTTTGGTTATATGGATTTCAAGGAGATTGTTTGGAATCTATGTTGGACAGAGGGCGCTGTCATTCATTGCAGTCACACTCAGGTAGCTTCCTTATACCCGAAAAACCAACAAGGAATGGGGTGTATAAATTACAATAACTGTTTTTTATTGCCTTTTATGATGATTATAGAATAAAGCCCTTTGAGATAGACTGATCTAGGCCATCTTTCTGCCAGTTGTTGGATTCCTTGCTGATACCATTCCTTGGGTTTAGATTTTTAAAAAAGGACTCATGTACTCCAGTTTTAATAATTGGAAGTTAAATTTATTAAATTTTCTCCCGCAAAGAAAGCGGAAACAAATGGTTGTCGGATGGAGCCAAGTGTGGACTATAGGGGGTGGGGGGTGTAAAGGAAGTTCAATGTCATCACGTTCTTCAATTTTTTCTTTAGTTTGAAGGGCGGTGAGTGCGACCGACCGTTATTTTGCTGGAACAAAAGTTGTTTCGATTTGACCCAAGGCTAGATAATGGTGTGCAATTTTTGAGTACATTATAGTTTTGGGGGGGTCGCATCAACTACCAAGGTCATTAGCGCCTCTCAAATTTTCCATTAGAAGCATTACCTCTAGAACTGGGACGGCGTTCATCCCAATCATACTCAGCATCCAGATCGGCGTCTTTGTTTCCAAAGGCGGTCGGAGCTGGTAAGCAGGTGTTGCTCCCGTTCTGTTTTCCCCTCTTGACCATCGCGCTTGCCAACGGTGGGAGAGAGTCAAGGGAGATATGCGCCATCCATTAGGTCACCAGTAGAAAAAGGTGTGTCAATGGGTAATGCTGTCACTATGTTCATTCTAATTTTGGGTCGAGTATTTTCATCGATCAACTTTGTTCCCGTCTTCTTTGTGTGATCTACCTAGTTCCTCTTCAGAGAGGACTATTTGCCACCTAGGATCTCCTACTAATTCACCTAATAATGCTCATTCCTAATCCTAATCTATACACAAGTGGGGGCGAAGTACTTTTATATAATTTCATTCCACCCCCACCCCCCCGTTAAAATACTAACCTAAGAACATTTGTACCAACATTCTCGCTGATAAATACATCCGCGCCAATAAATACATACACACCTCATTCACACTAGGGGAGAGAACTATACATTCCGCTCTCCATTAAAATAGAACCTAACAAACTATTTAACCTAAATCTTATTATATAAATTAATATTCTTCAGGAAGGCAAATAGTCCTCTGATATATGGGGAACCATCTGTCAATATTGCACGCAAGTCATGTGGTAGACCTGCTCTTTGCCTTTGCGCACGCACTGCCTGGCATCCTTCTAATATGTGAGCCACCGTCAACCTTTCCCTACATGTTGGACATTCCGGTCTCCTTTCATTCACTAAAAGATATCCATGTGACAAACGCGTATGCCCAATTTTGAGCCTTATAAGAATGACTGACTCGCGCCTAGGGAAACTCTCAACCGACCTCCTTAACACATACGATTTTACCTCTTTTAATTTTTCGTTTAGACTATTCCATTGGGTTTGCCATTTTCTAGCAATAACTGTTTTCATCAATGTTTTGAGGTCAGTTGGTCGGAAAGGGCTGGCATATTCTACATTTGAAGACGCAGCAAGTTTGGCTGCTTCATCGGCTTTTTCATTTCCAGATACATCTATATGACCTCGCACCCACACAAATATCACTCTCTGCCCGCATGTTGATTAGTGGTGTAATTATCATAGATATGATTAATTAAAGGAGCATTCGAAAACTTATCCTGGAGCGCCTTTACTGCGCTTAAGGAGTCTGTCAGCACCACCGCCTTAGGGTAATTCCTATCACTAATCATTTTTAAAGCCTACCAGATGGCATATGTTTCAGCAGTATATACTATATATATTATAACAATGTTATAATTACTGAACCAAGGACGTAGCTGAATGCTTAGCCAGATACTTTTCCCAAATATCAAGTACCCAGGCATATTCTACCTGCGTAATAGAGGAGTGTCTAGGTAGTGTAACTCCTTCAGTGTATATTGCACATCCAACACCATTGTCTAGTTTTGACCCATCTGTGAATATCGGTCGATAGTCCACATAAAAGTTTAAAATTTCTAATAATTTCTGCCTATAGACAAATGGAGGGGTTTCTTCTTTCTTATGGTCCGATAGGTCCAAACGGATGCATGCTGAGTTCATTAACCAATGAATTTTAATTGGTGATTAAAATTCCAGTGTTCTATTGGGCCATTTTCCATTTCCTCCGCTTGTAGTATAGTTTGGCTCTAATGCCAAAGGGCCGCGTCCGTGTTCTTTGCTGACGAAATTGTTCATTGTAGGGGTTCTCAAAGGTTGTTGAAAACAATGAATGAGCTGGTTTCCCCCATATTCCAACGTAGTAGGTCACGATTAACTGTTCTCTTCTGAGTTGAGGTGGCAGTAAACCCGATTCAACATATAGGCTCTACAGGGGACTTGTGCGAAAGGCGCCTGTAATAATTCTGATACCCTCATTGTATACTTTATCTACTACTTTAAATCGTGATTTGCATGCCGAGCTATAAATTTGAGATCCGTAATCTAGTTTTGAGCGGGTGAGGCAAATAAATATACATCTCAACATGTCTCGCTCCATTCCCCATTTATAGCTTCCTAAAAATTTAGAATGTCTAACATTCTTTTTGCTTTTATGTATGCAGATTCGAGATGCTCCTGCCAGTTTAGTTTGGAGTCAAATACGAGGCCCAAGAAGCGAACGCTTCCTTTGTATTGTTTCGCTATGTTATTCCAAAATAAGCTGGGTGGACTACATTCCTGCCTTATCGACAGAAATGAAGACACTGTTTTTTGACGCGAGAACTTAAATCCGTTTTTAGTAGCCTCTGCAGCCACTCTGTTTATAGTTTGTTGAAGAATTGCCCCAACCTCATCAAAATTTTCACCTGAGAAGTAGATGGCAAGGTCATCGACGTATAAGGATGCTTGTAAAGGTACTTCCCGATTCGGCTAGGCAATTTATTGCCACCAAGAAAAGAGTTACGCTTAGTATTGATCCCTGGGGTATTCCATTTTCCAGATTGTAGGGGTTTGATAAGACTGACCCCAAGAGCACTCGGAACCTTCTTAATTCCAGGAATCCCTGGAGGAACTTTGGTAGATTCCCTCTTAATCCCCACTCATGGCATCTCCGCAGAATTGCGAACCTCCACGTGGTATCATAGGCTTTTTCGGTGTCAAAAAACACAGCAAGTACATGTTGCCTATGTAAAAAAGCGTTTTGAACATAAGCTTCTAAGCGACTCATCTGATCCAGTGTAGAAGGGTATCTGCGGAATCCCGCCTGGGATTGGCTATAAAGTCCTCTGGTTTCAAGAACATACACCAGTCTATAGTTCACCATGGTTTCAACGACTTCACTTAAACAGGTGGTCAGTGATATAAGCCTATAACTGGAGGGATCACTAGGATCTTTACCCTCCTTGGAAATCGGAACAATAAGTGATTCTTGCCACCCGTCAGGATACTGCCCTGTGTTCCATATGCAGTTATACAAATTGAGCAGGCAAGTTTTCCCTGATGCATCTAAATTCCTTATCATTGCATACGGTATGCCATCTACACCTGGTGAGGTGTCCCTGGTTTTCATTATTACCCTTTCCAATTCTTGCATAGTAAGGGGAGAATTGTATTCTTCATAAGTTGTTGTATTAAAATCTAGTGGCTGCCGCTCCATCTCAGATTTTCGTTGGATAAATTCAGACGAATATGCCTGGGTACTTGATATTTGGGAAAAGTATCTGGCTAAGCATTCAGCTACGTCCTGTGGTTCAGTAATTATAACATCGTTTGTTGAAAGAACTGGTATAGATGGGTTAGTTCGCCTGCCGGAGAGAGCTTTCACCTTATTAGCCATACTTCTATCAGTGTAGTAGTAGTTGTGATTCCTGACACATAGGTAGCGAGGGTTTCCTTTCTTGTTTTTTTTTTATAATATATTTCTCTTTGGCCCTCAGTATTTTGAAGTTCATTAAATTCTTTCCTGTCGGGAACCTCTTGAGTTTATTGAAGGCCCGCTTTTTTGCCGCGTTGGCGATTTTACATTCAGCGCTCCACCAGGGGACGGGAGGTCTTGAAATTTTCCCTGCTACCTTCGGTATGGTGCCCTCTGCGGCTTGTATCAGCGCTTATGCAAACATTGCCGAATCAACTGTGGTATATCCCGTCAGTGAGGGCGTTACCACTCTTGCAGAAAAGTTGGACCAGTTTGCCCTCCTAATATCGTATTTCTTTAGGGGCATATATTCAGATCTGGAGATGGAGCTCTTCACTATTATAGGGTAGTGGTCATTGTAAAACAATTCATCAGCAGTTGTCCATTTCAGCCGAATAGCTAAGGTGGGTGTCGCAACACTCAGGTCATTTGAGCTAAAGGTCCCCGAGTGTGCATTGAAATGTGTACTTGCGCCGCTGTTGCGGAGAGTTAGGTTTGAGTTATCGAAGATTTCCTCAAGAATTTTTCCCCTAGCATCGCTTTTGGCAGAGCCCCACCAAGTATTGTGGGAGTTAAAGTCTCCCATCAATAGTAACGGCGCAGGTAACTGTGAGAGTAAATTCTCTAACCCACTCTTCCGCCAGGATGCATCCGGCAAGTAAATACTTGTTAAGGTGATCTGCAGCGGTATCTCTAAACGGATAGCCAGAGCCTGTAAATTTGTTTGTAAAGAGATCCGCCTGCAGCGCAAATTCACGCAAACGGCCACACCCCGTGCGCTCTTCCACCAGGAGCGGGTTGTATCTCCATACTGTTTAGTTGTATCCAGGAATCTTGACGGCATGACCTGGGCATAGTTTAGTTCCTTGAGGCACATGCCTATTGGGTGGTACTCCGCAATCATACGCCTTCTACATTATTGATATAATCCCGCATATTCCATTGGATTATAGATTCAAACATAAAAATGGTTCTTAGTGAATAGTAATCACTCTTGGCAGGATTTCTTTCAGCAAAAATTGGAAAGGGATTTTTACAGTTTCTCTTTTGTTTGCTTCTACCTTATTAAAATGTTTACTATTAGAGCTGTAGTTATTAATAGCACTGAACTGAAGAAAGAAATCTTAATACATAAGAGATTTAATATATATATCTATAGATCATCTATATAAAAGAGGCAAGTTAATCCGTTGCATTCTTTCCATGTTTCCTTTGGCTCGCTTTCTTTTCCGGTGAGTCGAGGGCTGAACTGAGATGTCGCCTCCCTCCGACTCAGAGGCATCTAAGTCCGTTCCCAACAATTTCCATTGCTGGTGAGGGGGCGGAGGTTGTAATTGGTGTTGGGGGCTCTAGTGCCTCCGATCTGCTTCTTGATTTTGCTACCTTCTACCCTCACGGTTTTCCTTCTTGGAGAGTGTCGTGGAGGAGGCATAACTTGCCAGCCTTCCTCCGACGTAGGATTAGTTTTAGATAGGTCTAAACCTACCGTGTTTTTGAAATCCCCATCACTTGTGGGGTTCTTTATTGTCAAACTTGAGGTTGACGGTGCCCCGGTGGGGTCTATGATAGAGGGTGGTGGGGTATTATCCACCTTATTATTTGTTGTTCCCTGTTAGGGATAGGCCAGCTTCAAATGTGAATATTGGGATTTTTACCTTGTTGGCAAATGATGTCGCCGGTGTAGCATAATACTTGCTCTGCATAATTGCCTTAGCCTCAGGGTATGACAATTGTTGGAGTGTTTTCATCTTCTGTATTTCCTTTTCTTTTTGTAGTATTGGACATTCACTTGACTTTGCATTATGATCACCACTACAATTCACAATCCCATGGTGGTATGCATTCTCCCTCATGGGCCACTTTACCATGTACACATATCTTTTCAACTGCCTTACATCTTTACGACGTATGTCCAAATCGCTGGCACTTAAAGCAACGCATAGGCGATGGGACATACGGACGAACTTTTAGCTTATGAAAAGCGGCTTTGATTACTGAGGGTGGTTTTGGCTTTTTAAATGTTAGTACTAAGGAAGCGGTATCTACAAGACATTCTCCTTGCTTCCTCTTAATTATTCTGACATCAATAAATCCCTCTGATGCCAATCCTTCCTTAATATCGTCGAGGATGCTATTCAAGAAATCTCTACAGATAATCACTCCCTGAGAAGAGTTTAATCTTTTATGTGGAGCTGTCTCTAATTCAATCTCTCCTACTATCCAACATTATTCTTGATTAGTGTGCTCAATTTGAAGAAGCAAAAGTTTGAAAAGTTTCCTTCTTTTTTTTTCAAGATATAAAAACGGGCCCAATTATCTTCCTCTAAATTTAAAAACGGAATGGTTTCTCTTTTCTTTCCTGAGTGCCTCCCTTTGCTTTCTTCCTCGGCGGGAAAGAGGGTTCATAAGTTTGCAAAGTTATTTAGGGGGAAGTGGACTTGGCTGATTGTTCAGTCATTTCTTGATTATTTTGTAGGTCCTTATTCTCGCCAGTGTCAGTAGCCATTGAGTTACAGTGCTCATTGGGGGATTTAGGACGGGAACTAGATGTAAGTGGGTAATTGATAGGAATAATATGATGGGTAGGGGATGGCTGTTGGAGGATTTGGGAATTTGGGAGAGTGGGCATTGCCCTAAAGAGAAATTTTGTCTATCCATAACAAAATTTAATATTTGTCGATATACGCGACCCCGCCTCCTCGGATGCTCAAAGTGGACCCGGTTATTTTCCGGGTGGGCCATCGCACACGATATAGTCGGGTGCCACAAAAAGCGGTGGTCCGATGCTATAGCATCGACCTCCGTCTCCCCACCTAACCCTAGGAACCCACCTGAGGCGGAATTCCCAGGCCGTCCTGGGGTCGGGCCCCCAGGTAGGGCTCTCGGGTGAAGCCGAGGCCAAAGACATGTGTTGGGGTCGGACGCCCGCAGGTCATCATCTCCCTCAATGTCCAGGGCTCTCTTTTCCACCCTAGCCCCAAAGCTTCGAGCACCCTAGCACGAGGGAGAGGTATTTATACTCCGAGCTCTCAACGAGTGCGTGTCCTTGTTCATGCAGTGTGTGTGTGTGTGTGGTCGTCTGTAAAGTGTCGAGTGTTCAGGTGTAAGTGAGTGTGTGTGGTGGAGAGCTCAAGTTTACCTGTGGGTGCGCTGTACCCAAGTAGTTGCACACATCAACTACCTCTGTAGGTCCTATGTGTAGTGTGTATTGTCAAGGGTGTCAGCAGGGGTGTATATTGTAGGTTGTTAGGCTGGGAAACCCGCAGGGACGCCTAGATCCTTGAAGAAGTGGCTAGTCCACTTCCCCCTACGGGGGGTACATTCTAGTTGTTGCCAGTAAAGATCGGAATTCATATCAAGTCCATCGGGAACGAATTCTTGATGACTTACTCCTTTATAATTCTAGAAAACGCATGGATTTTTTCAAGAGAAGTTGGCAAGTATCCATTCTCCTGGTGCGGTCTATTGGGGTCTTTAGTTCATGTGGCACTATCCTACATCTCCTTTTTACCTTACCTGTAGTATGGAGATGGCGGTTAATTGTATGTGTTAGCTTTGCAGAAAGTGCGTGAGAACTTGTGGTTGGATTTGATTCGACAATTTCCCTTAAAGACTCATCAACGTCACATGATGACCGCCCTGAATCTGACTTTCTTTCTAAGGCACCCGTATTAAATTTATGAAACCAACGCCGGGCAGTAGGCTGATCAAGGACATCTTTCCTTCGGCACAGAGCACTGCAGCAGCTGTACACTGCTTTTTCCAATGGTGACGTAAAATTACTAACATATCGTAAGACACAGTCAAGGTTTTCTAAAAAAGCTCACAATTGAGCTGAATATTTGAAGGGGACATAATGTAATATATAGAAACACTCTACACAATCTAAAGATTAATATAAGATCGTGTTTGTAAACATCAGACTTATGTTTGATTCCATGAAACTTCTTTAGTTAAAAAAACGCTCAAGTATGTGTTGCGATTATGTCAAATTTTTTTAATTCTCTTTCACCGGAAATAATGTTTTCAGATCCCTGAGTGCGAAAACATTTTAATCGGTTTGTATGCCACAGGTCTGTATGTATCAAACCTGGTACATTTTGGTCTGTTCACAACAGAATATCTCCAAAATGAAAAACCGCAAGAAGCTCAGACTTGATATTCCCCAACATCATATCGGCCAATAAGATCTTTGGTCAAATTCTTTCAACCTGAATTGCAACTTTATTGAATAGTTTTTGTTTTTTCAGTTTATCGCGGTTTTCTCGATAACGGCGCCAATGATTTTCTTTAAGCTTTGTATTCTATCTATCCACATAAATACCTATCACTTTTATTTGAAATATTATTCTGGGAAAATTGTTTTTAGAGGGTATTGGGGTCTGTCAGTTATTTTAAATTTAAATTTCCACAAGCTTCGTTGGTTTGTCATGGAGCGTTTCACATAAGGCCGTTCAGGTATACAAGTAAAATCCCCAGCACCATGTTTGTTGCCACCCAACTAAAACATTGAATAATATATGGATGGATCCGCATTTTTGGATAACATCTGATATTTTATCCGTCGTAGCATGCATATTCCTTTTGTTCCTGACCAGTTTCGGATTTTCATCCATCGTCAGAGCAAATTCACCAAGTACTCTTTGTAGAGAGTTCACTTCGTAATGTTTCTGTTAGATTCACACTTATTGGTTTTTTGGGTGTATATGTGAGGAGGTCCTAAGGTTATGTTTCTATGGGTGTGTTTTGACAAAATGGAATTATTGTAAATTATGATTAAACATTAGAAAATAGTGTATAATAAATAGTATGTTTTGAAGGATACTTTATAAAGGATAGTTAGAAGGAAGGATGCTATTTATTATACACTATTTTCTAATGTCTAATCATAATTTATAATAATTCCATTTTGTCATTAAACAAACACACATAGTAAACATAACCTTATAACCTCCCGCATATATATACAACCACCAAACCAACAAGTGTGAATGTAACAGAAACATTGCGTTGAAGTGAACTCTATACACGAACTTGGTGAATTTGCTCTGACAATAGATGAAAATCCGAAACCGCTCATGAACAAAAGGAATATGCATGCTACGACGGATAAAATATCAGATGCAAAACATTGTAACGTTATAATAAAAAAAACTTCTTGATTAAGATGTATTAGTATTAGTTAGTATGTAGTTGTATTAGTATTAGTTAGTATGTAGTTGTATTAGTATTAGTTAGTATGTAGTTATATTAGTATTAGTTAGTATGTAGTTGTATTAGTTAGTATGTAGTTATATTAGTATTAGTTAGTATGTAGTTATATTGGTATTAGTTAGTATGTAGTTGTATTAGTTAGTATGTAGTTGTATTAGTATTAGTTAGTATGTAGTTGTATTAGTATTAGTTAGTATGTAGTTGTATTAGTATTAGTTAGTATGTAGTTGTATTAGTATTAGTTAGTATGTAGTTATATTAGTATTAGTTAGTATGTAGTTATATTAGTATTAGTTAGTATGTAGTGGTATCAGTTAGTATGTAGTTGTATCAGTATAAGTTAGTATGTAGTTGTATCAGTATAAGTTAGTATGTAGTTGTATTAGTTAGAGTAAGAGAAAGTCGTGTGAGTTTTTCATACCAGATTTTTTTTTTTATTCCTTTCAATGAAATTGATTCTAAATATTTCTCCAATTTCTCGTCACTGTTTGGATTCTTCCACTTCTTTTTTATCACTTTTTTTTTGCCGGAAGTTTTGATTTTTTTTTTTTTTTTTATGACACTATGTTGCCAGCTTATTACGACGCACGATTTCAAAGAAAGTTCCGTTTTGAATTTGCCACCAGTCGAAACGAGAAGTTAAGTACAATAACATTTCATGATTCAGTGGCTTGCTTTTGGCAATATTGTCGCTGTCAGATTTGTGATTCACACCAGGTGTGCGACAATAAATAAACCCGTCAACTGTGACGTTTCATGCTGTGATTGAGTTTCATGTTAGCCAAACAAAAATAGTTCTGTTGAGTTTTACATAACTGAGGAGGTCGTTTGTTTCGAGTTGGACCGGATGAATGTTCATGACGGAGTAATTTTTGAGATTCTGTTAGAAAAACTAGCGTGCAATAATAAAAATATTGTTCCAGAAGGGTACCAAAAATTGTAATTGAGACATTCAAAATGAGGAATATTTTTGGCTGCAGCTCAATTGTTCTTAGTACGATATCAAAATGAAAGAAATGATATGTTTTTTCACAGCATCGCTAGAGATGAGAACCCCTCGATGTCCAATTTTTCTTCCCATGTCAGTTGATCCATTGGTGAAAATATGGAGCCATCTCCATAGATAATTAAAAAAATGTACATTGACACTTTAGCATAGTGCAGGATGATCTATTTTATGGACGGACAAATTTAGGTTGTAACAAAACTACTACTACAAGATTCTATTACCTATTATAATTATTTCAAACATTTTTTTTTTTTGGTTGCTTACATTTGAGGAATCATTAATTTTTCAAAACAACTGAAAACATCGTCCTCAAGTTTTGCCACAAAATCCGTTTTATTACCATAATTTGATAGTAATATATATTACGTTTTACCTTCTCTTACCGCTATAAAAGGAAAAATCGCAGGAAATTCAAATTTGGATTTCCGTTTGAATATTAATAGAAGATCCGACAGGAAGTTACCGGTCAAAATCCTTCAACCGGAAGTACAACTTAAGAATGATTTTTTTCAGGATTTTTTGTGTTTTCTCAAAAATGACTTCACCCATTTTCTTCAAATTGTTTATCATTACATGCCTGAAGTGTAAGGTCTCTAAAGTGCCATTTCAAGATATTATATCAATTTCTACTACCTATCTAATGTTAATAAGAATCAAATAAAATGCTGTTTCAAATTCCGAGTTTGAAGAAAATTGACCAGAAGTGCGAATTTCCTGAATAGTTTTTTTTTTATTCAGTTTCCGTTTCCGATCTTTTTGATAACGCCAAGTTCATTAGCCATTTCCTTATTATGTAGGTCGCCCCAGTTGTATCATCTTTGAGACAAGTAAATATTTTGCTAAGAATTAGATGTTGAAGAAAAAGTTCTCATTTAGAATTTAAATAATTGCAGAAAGAGAAAGTCGTATGAGTGTTTCATATCATATTTGTCTTTTCTTAACTAATAAAACATTACATACTTAATTCAAAATTAAACTTTCTCATATTAAATTACAAATATAAAAAGAAAATTGTAATAAAAGAATGAATTTTTCAAAGAACTTTAATCGATAATTGAACTTTTCCTAGTTTCTGTTGTTGCTGCTACAGGTTGTCATCTGGGTGTGAAAGATTTTAATGCTTAAAGAGGAAGGCTTTTATTCTGGTGGTTAGGTTCCCTGGGGATTGAAAATGATGTTTGTTTGTTTTGTTTTTTTTTAAATAGAGTTGTCTGAAGAGGGATGAACATAGGGAAAATCTGCCCTGCTATTTATTTAACATGAAATTCTGTTAATTATAGATTAATTTACCATAAATTAAAACAAAACTAGTGTTGCTTGTGCAGCTGAAAGGACATTCACAGATTGAAGATGTTGGTCCAAATGGCAAAACGGGCTGCTGATAAACTGTGATTTACCTTATACGGATTTGAAGCCATAAATTAGCTCCGGAGCGCACCAAATAGGGCAAACTAATTGTAATAGTAATCCGAAAGAGTTCTTTTTATAAAAACTTTCTTTCCAACTGCAAGACTCTATAGTTTAAGCCGCAATCCTACAGAGAAGGCATATTTCCGCTTGAGATCAAACCAAGGAATATGGAAGAAAAAAATACATTGCAACCAAGTAATATAGCAATCATAGCAATTCGCAGCAAATGTTCTGAAGAAGAAGAAGGTCTGGAGCATGTCATAATGCTGTGATTATCACAGGACAACACGGAGAGCTGGCTTCTTTCAATACGTGAATGTTGTCTCTGGTTCCTCAATCCCTTTATGTGACTGAGAACAGCAAAAATAAACTTTACAAAAATACATTGTAGACTTACTAATATGCTGTCAAATAGAAATAGCACACTAGAGATTAATTTGGGTGATCTCAGCTGATTGAAGCCAGAGCAAGACTTGTAGAGTACAAAGGATTGTAGTGTACTGTAAGCTGACTGCTGTGAAACATGTACCTACCTCTTCCTCTGACTGCAATTATTACAGTTCTAATTGACAAATTTACTGTAACTTTAAAGATTCTAACCTTGCACATAATTGTAGGGACTTGAGGTGGGGAGGGGGATGTGTTAGTTTCTGGACATGAAGGATATGGCGTGAAACACCCACACGACTATCTCTTGTTCTCTTAATGCAATTTAATCAAGCAATTTTCTTAAAAATTACAACGTTACAATGTTTAGTTGGGACTCCGTAATGCCCCCTCTCCATTTAGTTGGGACTGACAGACTCCGTAATGCCCCTCTCCATTTAGTTGGGACTGACAGACTCCGTAATGCCCCTCTCCATTTCAATTTCTCAACTCAACTTTTTCGGAAAAATGTTTCAAATAAAAATGTTCTCTTTGAAGGAGCCTCTACAGCTTATTGTCTGGTGATGGGCAGTGTTGTCTGTATCGAAACACTGTTCGGAGAACGGCAGTGCACTGAGAAATCTTCGAGCGCAAATAACCACAGATGTAAATGCGCCTTAAATTAAAAAAAAAAAAATTATAGGTATTTATAAGGCACATAGTACACGATATTTGAAGAAAACCTTTGGAGCCGTTTAGAAGAAAATTACAAAAAACTGGAAAACTATTCAATAAAGTCCACTTTCGGTTGATGGATTTTGCCCGAAATCTTTGTGCCTGACGCGGTGGAAGTACCTAAACGGAATACGAAGTTTGAGCTTCCTGCAACTTTTCATTTTTGAGATATTCTATTAACACCTACAGAGAGAGAGAGAGAGACAGCATATAGCACATACATACACACATTACCATTCCATTAAAAAATTTTTGTTGTACACAAGGGGGACCTCAAAAAATCTATTTCCGCTGAAAATCCAATTTCGACAATTTAGCACGATCGCAATACTTCCTGTTAACACATTAGTGAATATCAAAAGTGAAAATACGAAAGTGAATATCTAACTTCATTATTTCCACTCAATCTTCTTGGAAAAATGCATTAAATAAAAGTAGGTACATATGTAGATATAGTATGCCAAGTTTAAAGAAAAATCATAAATGACGGTAACAAAATCTATTTGGAAATTGCATTTCCGATTTTTGGATTTTGCCCGAAACCGGTGGTGATAGGCAAAGGAATGTAAAGTTTGAGCTTCTTGCGATTTTTCTTAATTGAGACACGTACTATTCAGACAGTCACATTGCACATACCTTTTGTTAAGGTATTTTTTTTTTTTCAGTTTAACTACAAACAGATTCACATATAAATATATCAAATATTTTACCGGTAAATTTTAGACTTATCTCCAAGCTGTCGTTCCAGTATAATGTACAGTTCCCCTAACCTTAGGGCAACTATTTACATAATAAAAATTCCATATTTAAAGGAGATTGAAAGTGAGAGAGAGAAAGAGATGAAGGGTAAGAGAAGGTCGTGGGAGTTTCAGAAGGATATGTGAGTTTCTTTACTTTCTCTGACTCTTGGTAAGAGAACTATTGCGATCGGGGCAGATTTTCTAAATTGAGTTTTGACCGGAAATAAGTTCCTAGTGTACGAAAAACTTTTTTTTTTTTTTTTAGCGATCTATGTGTTTGTGAAAACAAGATCTCTCAAAAACTGAAATTAGCAGGATGTCCAAACTTGACAGTCTCTTCATGTACTACCACCACACGTCCGACAGGTCCGGTTTCCGGCCACTTTGCAGAATGCTGAAAAAATGACACAAAAACAATTTAGTAGCCCTAACAATGTTTTTTTCCGAAAACGTTTATGCTTATCGTAAGTTGCGGGTGAACTATGACGCTAGACTCTCATCTTAACTGCCATTTGAGTGTAAGTTATGGTTGTGCCATCTCTAAAAGTGTTGTTAAATTAAAACTGTGAGCATTGTACTCAGAGAAACATAGTTTATTTTGATTTTAACGTCAACTTCTATGGCAGCAACTTTCAAACAGTTGTTTATTATTACCGAAATATCTTTATCAGGTGGCAAGTGTTTGCTTGCACTGTTTGCTTTATCATCTCTTTATTACCTGCCAGAATAAAAAATAATATCTGGCTGATAACAGAATTAACAAAAAAATAAAAAAATAAATCGATATTAGATGTTTAGCGTTATAACTAGTGGTGTTGCGCGATATTTAAAAAATTAATTAATTAATGAAAATATAGTGTGAACCAATCAAACGACTTATTTTCTGTGACTGCATTTGGCTGTCTATTAATATTTTATGCGTGGAAAACCAGTTCAATCTTTTGTGATGACAATTTAGAGAGAATTGTGTCTCAGCATTTCCCAGTACCCTCCCCCCTTTAAAATCAATTTTCTCGGACAAGTGTGTCCAATAAAAGAGACCATAATATGCAGCATATTAAAATTAAATGTTGCAAAATTGGGGGAACAACAACATGGTATATGTGATTCCACATCTTCCAAATTTATGTACAATGTCACCAACTAAATAATTAGAAAAAATGATAAATTGGAAGGGAATTTGTAATTTTAATAAGTGAATGTAAAGAAGGGATTGAATAGCAGCAGTAAGCGAAAATTGGGTGCATGTTTCACACAGGCCTTTTACTTTGTTTCAAAAACGGAAAAATCGCAAACTTGATATTTCGTTTTTCTAATCAGAGGACCCGACATCATGGTTTTGGGCATTAATCTGTCAAAATTCGGAAATACCAGTTTTACTGCATGTATTGTTTTTCTTGTAATTTTCTCGAAAATAAATTCTCTAAATTAACTAGACTAACTACACACATACAAACAGCAACAACTTTTATTTGAAACATTCTCTGGGAAAATTCATTTAAGACGGCTTTTGGGGGCGGGGCGTTTATTTTTTATCTGCCTCTAGAAGTCGTTTATTTTTTTCTAAAGTGCTACTTCAGTTTAATATACAATTTTATCACTTAAATAATATTAATTAGAATTAAATATCTTGCCACAATTCCGTGTTCGAAGAAAATCGGTTGAACGGAAGTGTGTTCTGACTGAACAGTTTTTTGCATTTTTGTGCATAAAAATACCGACGGATTTCATTAAATTTGATACACTAACTATGAATTCAGAGATGTAACACTTTTATTTGAAACTTTTCTTCCGAGAAAGTTGATTTAAAGAAGTTTGGAGTGGGAGAGGGGGAAGTGTTTGGTTTCCTCAAAATAGTCGTGTTATTAAGTTTAGACTCTTCCATTGTTATAAGTTGAAGACAAGTCAACGTTTAGTGAAAATTATGAGTTTAGAGAAAATTTGTAAACTATAACTATGTCAAGTATGTAAATGAAAGTCGTCTGAGCGTTTCACATTGGTTTTTTTTTTAATGTGCAAATTAGGAAATATATATATATATACAAGAAGAGGACATTTAAACAAAAAATTATATATATATATAATACACTCAGCCACAAAACAAATCCGCTGTGTTATTTTTTCATTTATAAATAACATTTATCTATTTTTAATACAATGTGCTAGCTAAATAATATCTTGGAATGTTAATTTTTTTACACTAACTCTTGATTTGCATTAGCGTAAAAAATAAAAGAAATTAAAAATGAAAAATAACGACAAAATTAAAAATCTTTGATCAATTTGAAAAATTGAAAATCTCTACAAAATTTTGATATTTTTTTCAATAATTATTCTCACCTCAATTAGTTCTTGCTATTGCCTTCTCAGACGGTACTAAGGGCCCTGATACGGCGGTGCATCGATGCAATCAGGTTTTTAATGTTTCCTGTCGAACGACATCCCATTCTTCTTGTAGAGCAATGCGGAGCTGTTGCAGGGAAATTGGAGCTCTAACACGCTTCTAAAAGCAAGTCCCATAGATATTCTATAGGATTCACGTGTGGAGAACGTGCAGGCCAATCGGTCACATTTATATCGGATGGCAATTCTAGCTGGGTGGTCTGGCGTTATCATGTATTAGCATGAAACTGTCCCCGATAAATAGAGCAAACGGTACGACTGCCTCTAGAAGTACTTCTTCAACATACCTAGCAGCGGACATTGCGCAATTTTCAAGGACAGTCAACTCGATGGGGACCTCCAAGCCATCTTTCGGCAGAGTTATCTTTCTGTAATCATGCAATGTACACTTTGACCGATTTGAAATTTACTTATTTTGCAATTTGTTTCTTTTTGTTTCCCAGGCGTTGGCAAAGAGCCAGTTTATCGCTGTCCGAACCGAAGCTGCCGAAAAAAGTTTTTTTGAGAACGAACTCTGTGTTCAATTTAGTAAAAGTGCCATTGGACAAGATAGTGCTAGTGTTAGTGAGCTGGATACTCAAGTATCCTCGAAACACTCTACTTAGGGAAACGAAATTATGCCACAATATCGAAACAAGATATTAGATATTTTTCGGAATTTAATTTTAAATTGGCTGATGGAGAACGCGAAAAGATTGGGGGGGGGGGACAAACGCAATAGTACAGGTGGGTGAAAGCGCATTTGGGCGCAGAAAGTTTAACAGAGGTAGAGTTGGTGGTATAGATAGGTCAACCAAAAAGTGTTTTTATCTTTAGTGGATAAAAGAGATGCCACAACTTTAAGACGGGTATTGGCCGAAACATTAAACGAGAAACTACCGTGATCACAGATAGCTGGAGAGGATACCAAAGTTTAGATTCGTTGGGGTTTCACCACTTTAAGGTAAACCACTCCTTAAATTTTGTGAGCCCGCGAGATAAAATGGTTTATACCCAAAGTATAGAATTCCGCTGGTCGAAAATATGAGGAGACGAATTGGCCGCATGTGTGCTACTAAGTTCGAAACTTACTTAGTAGAGTACATTAGGAGCAGTAGGTTTTCGACAAATGAAGAGTTGTTTAAGGATTTTGTGGATGCCCAGAAGTATTTTTAGTAGTTATTAGTAGTTTATTCCTTTATTAGTTAGTATACGATAGGTTTAGTTTTTTCGACAAGGCCTTTTAGGGCGCCAAATTTATTTTATTGTGGATATTCTTATATAAAATGTATTTAGTTTATTTTGACAAGGCTCTTTAGGCCGCCAATCTCATTTTATTGTGGATATTTCTAATAAATCATTTATTCCAATTTAATGTTTCTGGTGTCCATTAGGTTCTATCCACACAACCAGCAAGATGAGTCTGACATCCAAATGAGAGTTTGAGCTGTTTTCAAAATATTGGAAAATCCTATCTTATAGTTTCCTTGTTGTGATTTAGAAATTACAAAATGTCCCTTAAATCATGTGATAAGGGGCAACCCTTCATACCAGGTGCCTGCTAATACAGCTACTAGCAAACCCTTTCAAACAAAAGCCACCCTTACTTTTATTACCTTAATTTAATCTTTTTTACCTGCCCCCTATGAGATGAGCTTAACGCCTGGTATTATTATGGCCCTGATGCTGGTCTCCTAACAGACTTGTTGGAACTTGTTTCAGAGGCCACCGTCACTCCGTAAGTAATAGTAGTAAGAGAAAGTCGTGCTTTACGTCAGATTTTTATTATTTTTTTATTTTACAAAACAATTTCTAATAAACAGCTGATCCGAGGTGGCCACAGCCTTCTAGAATATGTCAGAGTATTCTAGTAAGCAAACCTATATAGAATTATGATACATATATTTTTAGCTTATATAAGATAATAAATATGTCGCTTCAATAAACAACTACAAAGAAGATAATCAGGCGAACAAAAAGATGAGAATTTTATTAGAAAATTGTCTTAAATTTAAAAAGAAAGAAAATATATAATTTATAAAATTTTAACCACCTTTTATTATTAAAATTCTAATTGACAGACTTACGTCAAATTATATTTAATTGGCCTTAACATTGCATATAAACGCAGGTATGGAGGGGATTATAGATGTTGGCTATTTGGGAATAAGTTTTACCTGTATATGGCTGTTCTAAAACATGATAGAAGTAAACTCAGCAAAGAAAACTCTATAATCAATTTTTTTGGAAAAAATTTTCAAATAAAAACGAACGATGTTAGATGCTAGTTGTGCAAAAGGATCGAATTTCTGGATCTGGTTCCAATCTGGGCACTCTCATTGGCTGAATCCCAGGAACCGACTAGACTCGAAGACGGATTGATTTAGATTATTAGGTCCCGGAACGAATAAATCAAATCACTGAATCTAAGCTTGGAAGTGGAATCGGCTCCGCGAACTCGTTCCAAAGTCAGTGCTGCCCGTAACTGAATCCATCTTTACTTTTCTCACAACAGATCGCTTTCTATAATAAATTTTATTTTTTATATGATCTACAAGGTTAATTTAAAAGCTAATTAGAAAAATAATATTAATAAATTATAGTCATCTTAAAAAATGATATAATGAAAAATGACACATATGAAGTTTTATCTTAAGGAAAATTGGGTGACTGACATATCTGAGATAGGTGAGAGAATGTGTTAAGCGCAAGTGAAGATGAATTTTATGTTTGGCGTTATTTTAAAAATGGTATTTGATTACTTGTGTTGTTTTCTACATTTTATTTATTGATCATTTTTTTTCTCCAGAGTTTTATTTAGTGAATTTGTATAAACCCCATATTTGATGTATATGGGAAAAACAAAAAAAAAAATATTAAAATATTAAAAACAAAACATATATCGTTGCTAATTATTAGATTACTGTGTTTATTATGAACAAGAAATGCATTGCTAAGTAATTTAAGTAATTACGAGTTTATACATTTAACGAATCAAGGACATTTGAACGAATGCAAAGGCCATTTAACACCAAAAGTTAAAAATTCGTGAAGAAACTGTTGAACGAGTTTTTGGAATAAGTTCCGATCCTGCACCTGATTCAAATCCAATAAGTCCGATCGCGGACTCGTTTTGTCCATCACTAATTGGGCTTACCGCAAACCGCGGTTTCCTCGCAGTTTAGTTCCGGCCTTCGCTACCTAGGGGCGCTACCAACTGTAGCTTTCCAATTTCCTCACGATGCTGGTGCTTGACGGTTATATATATATATATATATATATATACGTATGAGAGCGAGAGAGAGAATGCCCCATGACTCGAGGTTCATAACTTAAGGACGTATTATTGACGTCAGTTTGAGCCAAAAATATCTAATAGACATAGATCCGAAAGTGCTTCCTAACTGAAAATCAGCCATTAAAAGGTGGACAGCTGAAATTAATAAAAAACTTTGTTTATTAATAAGTTTATTTTTTCAAAATGATATCCTCCAGCTGCAATACAAAGTCTAGCCCAGGTAGACGGTAACCGGCAGCTGGTAGACCATATCGGAAGCCATATAAGTTAGTGAATGCAATTACAGTTGCATATAAATCAAAGGTTTGAAAGAATCTATAACAAGATAAATCTCAGAGATTCTCATTAATCTCATAATTCAGTCGTTAGAGTGATCTAACAGCTCGTTCTAAGATTGCAGAAGAATTTCTTATGTTCCCTGCAGCATTCATAATTCTGGAGTTGATTTCTACAGTTAGATTTTTCTGCATACACTAAAGATTTCATGAGCCCCCAAAGTAGTGAGAAGATTTAGATCAGGTGACCTCGGAGGCCAAAGAACTGAACCACGTCTACCGATTCGACGATAGGTTTCGTGTGGGTTTTCATTGGTAATGTGAATTTCGGCTATTATTGATACCACCTCTACTGAAGGTAGCCTCAACAGAGGAAGAATTTGTTGATGGGCAGTGAGTCACCGACAGAACAGCATTTCCAATCCAATATATTCCGGTAACAAAGATTAAACTCTTGGAAGTTGTTACATGTATTAGATAACATAATGTCAATTGTCAACATACTGTCATTGGCTTAGCACCTGTACTATTAGATATTCTTCGCACACTAGAGGTGGGCTACGTTTAGTACGTTATAATATGGCTTACCACTGAACAACTCCATTTCAGTCACGTTTAGCAGTAGCATTAGGAAACGGTCCGGTTTCTCCTAAACTTCGGTGAACTCTACCGAATACAAGGGGTCTGGTACTCTGCAATTAAGAAATCGCCTGTGATATTCTGCTCACTTTTCATTCCATTGTAAAACCCGTATACGTAAAGAATATCAGCGTATTCTTCATTTGAAAAATACATTTTTAACTTAGTTAATTTAACAACTCAGTAAATCAACAGCAAAACTGATATAAATATTTAAAACAAAAAACTGATAGCTGAAATCAATAAATTGAAAGCAACTGAACAACTGATAGTTGAGGACACTTTACTGCAATTTGATCTTCATAATAAGTTCTGTTCAAAATCAATTTTTTTGTTATTAATTTCACCTGTCCACCTTTCAATGGCTGTATTTCAATTACGAAACATTTTCGGCTCTATGTTTATTAGACACTTTTGGCTCAAACTGACGTCAGTAATACGTCATTGAGCTGCTCGAGACATGAGACACCCTTAGAATTTATGTATATATATCATAATGGAGGACAGTGTTGTTAAATAAGTCTTCAGGAGGCAGCACTAGCCTATCATGTTGATGATGCCGCAGCATTACATAGAGAATGATGAAGTGTATTTGAGAGAGATAGAGATGGAGAAGGGCAGTTGGAGGAATGGAGAAGTTGATGCGAACTGGAGGCAGCCATCTCTAGATACTGGACAAGAGGAATGGTATGAAGGCGCGGCGGAGAACCGAGGTAACAGTTTGAAATTGAAGCGTCATATTGACCTAAATTGGCGGTTGACCTGGATGCGCTAAACACGACTGCGCATATATCGCTGACGTCATCAAGCTAAAAATAGAACGTTCTATATTTAGAAGTGGATTCTGTTTGCGTGGGCGGGAACTTTTCACCTTGGCGCTTGCCGGTTATACACATCACTTCCGCCTTCATGTGCGACGAGGGAGGGGGGTTGGCGATGAAGAGAAGGTAGGGCTGATCTCTCTCTCTCTCTCTCTCTCTCTCTACCTCTCTCTATCTCTCTTATATATATATGTTTATATTTATATAACAGAGAATGAAAACAATTAGTCAGCCTTGTTATTTATCTGTAAGAATTATGAACGTAATGCTGTAATATCAATAATAATATTTCGGTATACATACTGATTAGTACTGGCCACGGACCTGTCATTGACTTGTCTTGTTGTTAAGATAAATAACTCATAACAGTGCACGGTTCAGTAGGTTAGTTTCGTGTGAATTCACTAAAAATCACAGAAATAGAACAAAAATCGTCCCCTTTAAGCAAATGTAACACTGCTACCTATCATTACCGATTGTATCTCCTTTGTTAATCTTAAAGAGATGATTGTGTTCCGCACGCTGAAATGTTTATGACTGGAATGCAGGATTTATTTCATTTTTTCTTTCCACAATAATAATATTACAAGAGGAATCGTCGCGATTGTTTCTTTTGGTCTCTGGTGTATGTGTGTGTGTTCCAGCCTCACATTGATTTAGAATATACTTTTGGAAAATTTAATTTAAAGAGGTTCTGGGAGGAAGGTTAGCGTCAAGTGTGCGTAAATTGCCTTTTTAGTGGTTCGTTCGGTTAATGAGAATTGACCGAAAGTGCGAATTTCTTGAATTTTTTTTGGTTTTGTTTCAATTTTTTTTCTCTAGAAATTTGATTTTATGATGGTTCTGGTTTATGGTGGTTGGGAATATTTAGTAATAAGACTTTGAAGAAGACTTTGGGAATTTGAAGAAGATGTATTGTTAATATGAATTCTAGTGCTGTAATGTTTCTCACTAGGATTTCGTTCTTTAATTCATGATGTAATAACTAAACGTATATACGAGTAGGACTATGTAAATTTGTGTCAGTCTTGACCCAATGTTAATGAAATAATGCACATTTGTTTGAGGAATCCGTTCTAGAAATTACAAATTTATGCCAACGTTTCGATTATCAGGATTAAATCATTACAATATTAATTTTTACAAATTGTAATAATAATTTTTATAATATTGTAATTTTTATAATATTTACAATTTTTACAATATCAAAATATTAATATATTAATTTTTAGATATTTGTTGGTATGAACTATTGTAAACAATATTTACTCACAATAATTTAATACTTTGACCTAATTTTAAATCATTACTTCTGTGATAAACATATTATTAATTATATATGATGGTTTGGTAATGAACCTTAGTTACAGCCTCAGATTATTTTTATTTTTCTAAAAAGAAATTACTCTTTTTTTTATTATATCCTGACGTTTCGACACTATACGTGTCATTTTCATGGGAAATTTTTTTTTGTTCTTTTACAATCTGAAATTTAACAATATATAAGTTTTAATTGTAAAAATTTCAGATAAAAAAGAAAAACACAAAACACAAAAATAATCTGAGGCTGTAACTAAGGTTCATTACCAAACCATCATATACTCGTATAATTAAATAATTCAAAACAGCCATAAATCTATACCATATAAATACAATATTATTAATTAAAAATATATCTAAATGGAAACGTTGACGCAAATTTATAGTTTATTAGAGCGTCAAACAAACATCATACAAACTTGCTGCATTAATATACAGAATTGAATACAGTATTTCCGGGAAAACCTACTTTTATAGGGGGAGAGCAATCGCCTGACATTTTATAGGGAGAGAGCAATCGCCTGCCATTTTATAGGGGGAGAGCAATC